>JAULBP010132179.1:0-16564 GCA_032355345.1 Lepetodrilus pustulosus | reverse complement strand
AATATCGAACGAAATACCATAAAATGTTCATTTATTTGACCTCCATATCTACCCAAGTAATATATAGATCTAAATGTGTCAGTAAAAGTATCGAATGTTATCAGGATAAACGTAGCAGAGAAGCAATCGATACGCGCACTACATTGTTTAGCGTAGGCAGACATCCTTGGCTAGTGCCGCGCCATTGCACTTGCACGCGCCGCTCATCCTCTCACCTCACACCTTCTCCCGGCCCTGACAGTCTTGTGCCTGTTCTAATTTGCCCAGCTAACCTTTGCTAGACGTCCCCCCAGGTATGTTTATCTTACTTTTCCACACAACACCCTCTGTCTTTCTTCATCTCACTTTGTTTTTCCATCCCATATCACAGTGGTATGTTTCATCCTATCAAGCCGACCGCTCGCATCCATCCATCCATCCATCCATCTATTCCCTGCGACTGTCAAGTCGCTAACCGTACATAACCATCGCGTGCCACGCCCCCCAACCAACCGTATCCCACCCCTCAAGAAAATATCTTCACGTCTGCGTTTGTTTATTTCAAATAGACTGCATGTTAGCACCGTAACCATCCATCCTCCCTTCGGGCCTAGGGTCTACTACGCTAGTAGAAACCTGTAGCGACTTTTTCCAACCAAAAACCCTCGCTTTTTCCCGGTATATTTAGTTGCTCTATGCATTCCTATACTTTTATTACGAAGAGGAAGAACGCAAGAAGAACATCTCAAGAAACCAAAGGATCTACAACGAGGATATATCGGATAATATACACCAATAACTGTTTCTTTTCGGGAGATATTACAAATACAATGTTCAACAATGTTGAAGAATGTTCAAGAATGTGCGTCCTTGATGGAATATACGGATGATATTACCCATGTGGGAGAACTTATGGATAGAGACTACGTATCCTACAGATGTGTTGGATTGTATTTCTGAGCACATGTGTTGGAGAAGGATTTCCTCTCGCTCGTGCCCAAATTCTAATGTGAACCCCAGAAAGGCTGAAGCAGCTAGCAGGATTTCTTGAATGTTTGGCACAGATTACTGCTAGGCCGAGGCATCCAGGATTCGCTTTACTTTTGCCCCGTGAAGCTATACTAATTCTGACCCCCGGGGCCATTTGATACCAACGCAGATCACTTATAACTGAGGGGTGTGTTTGTTCAGGGAACAGTCACCATGTGGAATTATAGCGAACTCGCACTTTGCTTTTGAAGTGACTACATGCTCGAGTTTGTTGTGAGAGTCACGCCTGTCTTACCGTCAGAGATTTGTGAAAAATCTGGCTCTATTGAGTGGAGGAGTGGGTTTTTTGTGGCGGGCGTATCTCAGTATTAAACACAGATGTGATAACTGAGACCGGCTGGCGATTTACTATTGTTAAATCTAGGGCACAGGTAAATGCTTCAAAACTTAGGACAATTCATAGAAATACCGCAAATAACAATTGCTGAATTAGTAATGGTCGTTTGTCTTTAAGTTAGCGAACCATTTGATAATTAGTAGCAGAGTTATTAATTTTAAATGGCTACGGTAGATTGATTTTTTTAATACATTCTGCCATCTTGTATAAATGTACATAAAAAGGTAAGTGAATTCTACAATGTTCTAGACCTGGTAAATATATAATATTATAAAGAGCCTAAAGGAAATTAGCTCAATTACTTAAAATTCTTTTGCCATGGTTTTCAAAAGGAGTATTGATTTATCAGATGATTTAACTACGGTATAACATTTTCCCATTATCATCCTCTTGTAAATAGGTTGTGAACAGATCAATAGTAGTGAATGCCTACCCTTCAACGCCGTGTTTTCAACATTTAAAAATAAAAAACTTTTACTGATTCTGAATGACTACATGTACTTTAAGCATGTTGAACAAGTTGGAATTTCTTTTGTTGGTAAAAATAATAGCATTTTTACAATTCCAACGTAGTTCACCCACTTGATCTCAACTCCATAGGAAATATTTTGTGTCTTGTTCAGCAGAATACCCGTAGTACTATGAGCATGATAAGTCGTAACTTCTATTACCAGATTACGTTGCATGGAACGGGCCCTCAGAAATTGGCAGAATAGTAGTTTTACTGTTTGGTTAACTCTCTCCCTGCTGAAGGCAACTAAAAATGCCTCATGGAACACTGCTTGTGCCTAATCCAGCAGGGTGAGGGTTAAAGTTAATAATATCCTGAGTTTTGAAGCATTTTTCTGTGATATCAGATATGAAAGAAAACATGTTTGTTACGGAATGTAATATTTTATTTAATAATTGATCATGTTTTGGTATATGTACATGAAATAGCTACTCGCTGTAGGAATATCTAAGCTAACTTAAGTTTTCGGTGGTTTTAGACATATGGGTGAAATATTCCTGCTGCAACGTAGTACACTTATTCATTAATTTCAGAGTTGGGCGTGCAGTTATACAGCTCTGAACATGATTATGATGTACAAACTATCTTGCTTTGTTATACATGTAGTACATTTCTAACAGGTAATAGCAGTCAAACCAATCCATCAAACCAGATGTGCTCTAGCAGTAAAAGAAACCCTATAATGATTAACTACTTATCACTCACAGTAGGTGTCTCACTGACTCACAATGGTAATCATAAATATTAATGAGAATATTTGTAGATATCAAAGAAATGTACACCCAAGTTAAGTATTGTAATAAACTTAATTCCTTACATAACATATCGTTTTAGACTACATTACCTTGTTGCATAAGTAATTAAACTTAATGAGTAATACTTTACGATCTTTATTTTTATTACAAGTCTAACATAAAAAAACTGTCAGAAATATTGTATACTGTACTCTGACAATTTCAATAAAATCCTCAATTTCCATGTGCATGTTGTAGACAACTGAAAAGCATCAATAAAAGTAACCAGTGATCAAACACACTTCTTTGTATTTGGATAAACCTTAAACAAAGATATATCGACAACAGCATTGTGATTGGAGTAGAGTACTGGAGGGAATCTGGCCCTGATTATGGATATATTGACTGAAGACAATGCTGATAATCCCAAGGAAACGCGCTCACTGCGCTAATCAACTCTCTGTACGCACCAGTGGGCGCGATGAATGGCCCACATCGCTTTTCGTTTTGATTGCGAACTCTGTAGGAGTAGGAAGTGCTAGGAAGTGCAGTGGTATTGATAACTGTAGCAATCGTATCCGTTGACCTGTGGACTATATTAAGTATGATGGAGTAGAAATAGAAATGTTACGTTCAGCATGTTCAGATGAATGAATTCTGTTTGCAAGTACTAGTACAATATTCTTGAACTTTACACAAATATGTTCAGTTTCAAGTTTCCAGCAAACAAAATTAACACTGGGCCGCTAGCCCGGGCCATTTCTCCCAAGGCTAAAGGTATCCTAAGGACTAGTAGAAATTTGTGTCACTATTCGCGCTAGTAAGTTGAAGTTAATTTAAATCCCTGTTAATGAAATTATGAATTCAGCTTTCCAAATAAAGTACATATTCTTGAATGAACACCCGTATTCTTGAATGAACAATTACATAAAATTATATATAGAGAGAAATAAATTATGTATTATTTTTTATTATTGTTAATAACACAGTTGAACAAATTCAATATAAGCATGTATACACAGTACAATAGTATTCATAATGTATTATCGAATGGATTGTATATAAACAATTTAGAAAGTAATATAACATGTATAAGAGAGGAACACAAATCAATCTAATGACATCAGTCAAGTATTAGCACTTCAGTTTCATCTGATGTTGTGAAATTTGGACAGTAATAGACATTTAGACTGGTTGGCGAAGCCACCTTCTTGGCGTTAGTCGCTGGGGGTCACAGAGGGGTTAACCAAGTTAATTGCGATGGATGACCATGGAATTACTACTTTGGACAACACTCGTGTTTTGTTCTTTCCCGCAAGCAACCCATGTCTCCCGTTTTAGCGAAGATGGAATGGTGTTGGCAGTGGAGGATAGGGTCATGGGTGGGGGAGGGATATGATTGTGCGTGATTGGGGAGGGATTGGACGGGTTATGTTTTGTCTGCAAAGATTTCTTGTTTTAGCGATGATGTAAGGTGCTTTGGAGTGAAGGGGGAATGGTGGGGAGTGCTTTTATGTTTTGGAACAAGTTTTCTTTTGTATTCGGGGATATTGTTTTCACGATGATGGAAGGAGTTGGGTGGTGTATGTGTGCATGGAGTGGGAGGGTGGGGAGATTGTCTGTGTTTAGCCTTCTTAGGATAACCATGCATATTGCATAGAACATCCTTGAGCAGGTTGAGTGGTGATCTCTGACAACGGCAGCGGCATGTGGAGAGAGGCGGTATTATCACTAGATCCACGCAGACAAGGTGCATTATCTGCCTATTTATTTCCATAATTTGATCACTTTTGTTGTCCGGTGCGACGCAGAATCAATACAATGTCCAACCAAGGCGCGTGACCCCCCGATGTTGACATAAACGTAGGTTACCGTCATCGGTAATGTAGTTCGCTGCCGCAGTATTCCTGTCCTGATGGATCTGTCGTCAAGGGTAATGCCGTATATTATGTTATATTTAGTTGGATAGAGTTGCACTACCGCCGATGTCGAGAGTGGGAAAATCTGAGAAATTGAGCGAATCAGTACGTGGAAATCAATATTTATTGACAATGATTGTGAGTCTGAGCCATGACCAGGTACAGAATGATTCATGCAACAATCCCGCAGAAAATCAATAAAAATAATTCTACATGACTGAATTTACCGGATCCTTTTCAGAAACCCACGCTTTCGATGATTTAACAAATACAATATCGTGTTTCTTATTCACATTCGAGCATATTCATGTTTATATTGAATTATTGTGGCAATGACGAAACGTCTAATCAAATCGGCTACTCATAGACAGACCCTTCTGACCTTTGAGACAAATTGTAATTGGCAAAGAGACAAGAATCGGTACTTTATGCCGTACCGGATTAAGAATTTCGGAGGCTGTCAGGGGGGTAGCAGCATATACGAAGCTGGCCACTTGTTGACGTTAATCTGTAAAGCGTGATATCGAGATTATATGTTAGGGTATGATGGTATGAATCAAGGTATGATGGTATGAATCAAGGTCAGACACTGGTGTCCCAGGGAACTGGTCTCATTGCGATCGATAACTCGGGTCGCAATGGCCAGGCCGCTATATCCACTCACAAATACTTTAATGAATACTTCATTAGGAGCTGAGCATGTTAATCTGAAGTGTACGTGCATCCACTGTCAACACAAACAGGTCCATCAGAGATTCAGAGTGTGGAGGCTTCAAACTTTGATAATAAATGTTTATCTTTATAATGCATGTGGGCTTTTTGCACACATTGTGATTTGGTACTGTCAAAAGGGTAAACTTTTACGGTAATTCCATTTGCAATTTTAAAAATGTTTCTGTTCATGTTTCACAAACTGTATTATTTATTTATTTTTGCTTTGTTGTAATTCTTTTAAATAACAAACTTTTAAAATTACGTGTATGTTTATGATTTTAACCATGATTTAAATTTTTTTCTTTTGATGTGAAATCATAACCTTTATTAATGAGTAAAGTTAATAATAGTTATTTGATTTTACATGTCATTAATTATTTCAAATGTGAGAATATTTCAAATGCGAGTTTGGATCCCTTAAACATTCCCCTGCTGAATTAGGCAGAACCATGTAGCTCTTTAGGGCATATCTGGTTGCCTCCAGCATAGAAAGGGTTAATCTTTTTGCAAAGATGAATAGAGGGGAAGTATGTGTATAATACATTTGTCAGTCTTGGCTTATTTGCAGTCGGCTGTGGCTCATAGAAGCATAACCGTGAAAACAGTTATGTCAGGTTTACGTCCTGTTAAAAGCACATCCAATTGAAACATCGTTAAACATCTGTCATATATCCTTACGATTATTTATTAAGTACCCCCACTTAAATTTAAGAGTGGCATGTAGCGATATTGACAAAGCCCAACTTAGTGTGGAGTGATGATCCAGCAATTTTCATTCACTCTTCTAACAACAGCACAACAACCGTTGGACCAAGAGCCATCAGTTGTGAACTCAGTCTATTGACATGGTGTGCTCGTTTTTGAAAAGCCGAACAAAACCGTGGCACAATACAACCTGTTATGTACAAATCGGCATCCTTTTTTTCCCTTTAACCCCGTATAATCTGTTCTCTGCTATTTGCCCTTCAGTGTTAACCCATTATGTGTCGACCAGGTTTTCATCGATCAGGTTTCGATGGTGCGTGTCTTTTTTTAAAGGAGCGTGGCAGTAGTGTTGATATGGATACGGTTAAAATCACAACTCCTCCTTTATCCCCGAGTGCCGATGCAGTTAATGTGAGGCCGGTGGCTGCGTTTTCACGCCCGACCGATCACTCGGGGAGTATGAACTCTCTCGTGCACCATGAAAATTACCCGCAGTGTTAAATAGCCTCCCATGTCTTCGCATGCACTGGTTTAGAATTATCCATTCGTGTACATATTGTACAGAACTTCCCTGTCGAGATCGGGTGAATAATTCATTGCAGATCGTGTACATTTGTTACTAACCTCTCGTCTTGTCACGAATTGCATTACCTGTTGAGCCCGATGCCACCTTCTTCTCGAGAGATTCCACAGATGCCACCTTTTTTTAGAAAGATGCCACAGATGCCACCTCCTTCTCGAGAGATTCCACAGTTCATGCGTGTTCAGTTTTTTACTTGTCTCATCCATTTGTGTCTCGTGTTATCGAGGGTCGATCGTTGAGGACCGCTGTTGATTGTGGCCCAGTAATGAGACCATGCTTAAATGATGAGATGGGATTTGGTAGTTATTGCATGTTGGAAATAGAATGACAATCACGTCAGGGCGTTTTAACAATTTAGCCGCACATTATTGAACAGGTGAGGTAGTTAATTGGGAGTTTACGAGAAATGATCAAGATTAATGTATTTTTCAAGAATTTTTTTTATTGCCTTAGAATGGTAGTGGTGGCTTTGTTCTTTGGACATTTAACCCTATCTCTGCTACTGGAAACCAGAGATGCCCGAATGATTGGGATTCATTCAATATGGAAAACGTTTATCATCCTCGAATGTTGCAGTTCACAGTGATGTCATTCATGTGCCTTCAAAGAACAGTTCAGGTACGATAAGTTCATTAAAAAAGTCCACGCAGTCTGTCGGTCTAAATTGAACGTGACATGTTGACGGGAAACAGGCATTTCTTCTCTCAAATTGCACGCAGCCCATTATGAATTGGATTCCATAGATAGCTGAGATAAATAAAAAATTGGAAATAACAGGAACATCGAATCTAGCATCACGCCATCTTATTAAGTGCGGACCCTACTCGAGTGAAATTACTGAATATAATTCCCATATTTCCGGCATTCAATGTTGGACACGACTGTGTTTACGTTTTTGTCGCCATGCCGAATTCTTGCGTATTGGCCGAAATCAATAATCCAGTGCACCTGATGGTAATGAAAGAATACACTAAATTACTTCCATGGTGCTGTAAGCCTAACGAGGTGCTACTCCGCTAATTAGCAACGTGGAATTGTGGGAAGGATAAGCTGTAACCAAGGGAGAGCATTCCAAATTGGTCGTACGATTGTCGGGAATTACGTAGTTCCATTGAACTCAGCAGGTAATAAGGCGACATTGGCGTTGTGTAATTTGGTCAGGTATTGACCAGGTTGACTTTCATTATGCTCTTGTATCTACAGTGTCTCCTCGATATAACACAGTCAGATACACAGCAGATTCGGATATAAGGCGGGGTCAGACGTGGATCCCATTTTTATTTTCGTTATTTTCCTGCAATATCGTATAATGTGGTACTATAAAGTTGGGGGTATGTCATGGACCCAAACTTTAGCATTATATCGAGGGCACTATGTACTTGGAGACCAAAGCAGTCTCTTGTATATGGTAATCAGGGTATTGATTCGTGACCATGGTGACACTCCGATATCCATCTCGTAGTGGATACCAAAGCTTTGTGGAACGGTACCCTGTAGGTTATTCTTCACACTGCACTGAAAAGTTGTATTTCTGTGCGGTCTTGACTCTTGTGTAAAGTAATTGTTTAAGTAGTGAGATGAATATTTGTGATTTGAAGAAATCGTTTAAAATCGTGCTGCATGATATTCTAGTGAGGTAGTACCACCAGTCAGTGGAAATCATCATCTGCATGGCACACAATCAGGGCACACCAGCTGTGATACGAGTCCAATAATTTTGAAAGTGGCTCTAAACTCTGAGTACAGCCATCCATTGAAATCCAAATTACTCTGTACTATAGCAACAGTTTACAGATACATTTCAATGTGTATTTGCTTGCTTCACATGTTTAATGGTACATGTAACACTATTATCATCATATTTTATTAATATGATTCATCTCAAACTCAGTAACCTAGCCTACAAATTAATACACTTTTTCGTTATTGGATATACATTGTTGAACATTAGATTAACTTTCAGGTCTTTGTTAATATTGTTTGCCTTTGATCATCATGACTCAATAATAGTTTAATAATAAAATAGAAATCCTTTAGGCCCCAATCAAAGACTTTGAAGAAAGTGATGTTATTACTCAAATCAAAGCCTTCAAAGATGGTGATATTATTACCCAGTTGCTCACAATCAAAGCTTTAGAGAAAAAGTGATATGATTACTCAATTATCGTGTTTAGTGAACTGTGACAATTTCTTTTGAACTACTACAATGCTCCTTCTGACAAGACCTAATATGTATCAATACTATTAGTGGTAAAATATGAAGGACGAGCCATGTTAACTTTTGAACTGTATGATGCCCTGCGGAAACTCCTCCACGCCTGACCGGAGACGGGTATGTGTGTTCATCGAAGCAGAACAGACACGCTGGGCCGACACAAGCGTGATGATTCTGTAGCCATTTGTCACTGCTTTTATGAACTTTTTTATTGCAGAGTAAACTACTCCCTAGATTGAACCCTATGTGGAAATTGTTATGGTTGGAGCCTCGTGGATTATACCCTTGTGCAGGTTACTACAAAAGTCCTGTTAAACCTACACCTGTGGCTGTATCATAACGGTGTGTGCAGAACCCACACAGTTTATAGGAGATGGTGTGTTTGTCAAGATATAAAGATAAGAGGAGATGGTGTGTTTGTCAACATATAAAGATAAGATTTTGTGGTAGGCTTGTGTGTTGACACAATACACTTGACCCTTGTATGTCATAGCAGTTTGCCAATTTCAAGCAGATTTTGAAAGCTTTATTTGGTAAATAATTTCATCATCCCAATATCTACAGGAAGTCTTATCAAGAAGCAAACAATTCCGAACATTTTCTAAAGTATTATGAGACTGAAGACCACTTTTTTGAAAATAATGACCTTGTTTGGATGATGTTGACTTTTTTCATTCTTGGTTTTATTTGTCAGGGTATCCTTTCACAAAGTTCTCTTATCCACTAAGAGACCACAGTGCTCTCTTTGCCGATAGCTAATGCACTGTAATAAGAGCGCTATGGTCTCTTTGTGGATAAGAGAGCTTTGTGAAAGGATACCCTGGACCATCCAATGCTCGCAGGTTTACTGCAATGCTAAGAGCAGCAGGTGTTGCAGGTTTTGTCCTATTGCTGTGTACTGACAAGCTATGGTAAAAATGAAGTAGTCTTGATAGCGACTCTACACCCCCAACACACACACATACACACACACACACACACACACACACACACACTTAACCAGCACTTTGTTCATACATCAACAAACAACCAGAAAATTGTGATTAATTTCGTTAATTTTACATAATTTATATTCTTTTTTAATACATTCGCCTTCAGAATTGCGAGGTAATTTCTGTGAATAGTATCAAGGGTTAATTAAGTATAAGTGCTGTTCCAACCAGAGATATTTCGTAGAGCTGCTTATCATATTTTTTTTTGGTGTTAATCCCGCTGAGAGAAGATTATGAAAGTAGTACAGTTACATTACTAAGACTGACATTGCTAATTTGGCAATGTATTTAACCTAAATGCACTACATTCCAGCATGAGTACGATACTTTATTGCATGAATTTTCTACTATTCATGACAATAACATACTTTTCTTTAAAAGTTTTAATAAAAACATTAAGCTTTCTGAGAATATTTTTAATTTTAATTTGACATCTAGATCTGATTTACCTACATTACGCGTGAAGTTTTGCGAAATGGAACAGGAACACGTGGGAAGTCTATAATTGGTTCCAGATGCCATATTGGAGGTTTTAAGGAATATTTATGCTAGGTACACAACTTGTTCCGTGATAACCATGGCAACCTTTCAAAATTGCTCGCAGTAACTGCTCGAAAACACTTTTGCTACCCATGTTTCCAAGGTGCTATCACATGTTTTCATACAGATTTCCATTAAATATATGTATATTTTTTTAAAACTTGAGTGGTTCTCATTTCAGTTTTCATCACATTCCACGTCAATCCATTTGGCAGCTTTAGAGTTTATCAAGCTGAACTCTCAGAGTGAATGATATGGTAGTTTTACCTGTAGACTCGGTCAAAGTGTTCAATGCTAAACTTGTCATGGATCTTCTTGTTCAGAAAAGTTGTAGCTACCATTGATTGTAAGTGAAATTCTATGGACCCACTAAAAATGTAAGTGCAAAGCATGCAACATTTTTATTGCTACATTATTTGAGAATCTTGTTAGTTTAAGCTGTTGTAGCAATAAAAGTGTTTCGTGCAAATGGACATACACTTGTAGGACATACACGTAGGACATATACTTGTAGCCAGACCCTAATATTCTGGTTATGATCAATTGTTACAGCTACAACTGTTCTGAGCAACGGGCCCTGCTTAATTAATTAAGGTACATAAAGACTAGGATGGTTTAGGACATTTTAAAGCTTTTACTGTTTGTCGCCATTGGTACTTGAAAACGTTAACGTACTTTGCTGAGATTTACTGTGTTAGGTATATATATGTATAACTAACTATATTATGTTGTACGTCTACAGGTAAATAAGCACCACGTCCGTCACTGGCCCGTTTCACAAAATGATTATAGCGCTGTGAGAGTCGTAACTCCTTAGTATCTCCATGTTAGCGTATAGGAGTTACGACTCGCGTATTGGAGTTACGATTTGTATAGGAGTTACAACACTTGTATAGGAGTTATGACTCTTGTATAGGAGTTACGACTTGTATAGGACTTATGACTCTTGTATAGCAGTTACAACACTTGTATAGGAGTTACGACTTGTATAGAAGTTATGACTCTTGTATAGCAGTTACAACACTTGTATAGGAGTTACAACACTTGTATAGGAGTTACGACTTGTATAGGAGTTATGACTCTTGTATAGGAGTTACAACACTTGTATAGGAGTTACGACACTTGTATAGGAGTTACGACATGTATAGGAGTTACAACACTTGTATAGGAGTTACGACACTTGTATAGGAGTTACGACTTGTATAGGAGTTATGACTCTTGTATAGGAGTTACGACATGTATAGGAGTTATGACTCTTGTATAGGAGTTAAGACTCTTGTATAGGAGTTATGACTCACTCTTGTATAGGAGTTATGACTCTTGTATAGGAGTTACGACTTGTATAGGAGTTACGACTCTTGTATAAGAGTTACGACTCTTGTATAAGAGTTACGACTCTTGTATAGGAGTTACAACTTGTATAGGAGTTACGACTCTCGTAGCATTACGATGTGGAACAGAACCTGGACTTCTCTGTTATAACCATCGAAACTATTACTATTTATGTGGTAGCGTATATGCACATGTTTAGGTGGTATCTAAACTAACATAAGCAAACGACATAAACGATAATATTATTGCGTTATCAGTTTACAGATAAATAAGCATCGCATCTGTCACTGGGTTTCACTGCTATAACTATATCTAAAACTTACTATTTCTGTAGTAGTGTATACACATTTTAGGCGGTATCTAAACTACTATAAGCTATGGACATAAACCTTTCCTGAGCTGTTGGTATGACTGTAGGGAGGGAGTACTGTTAATGGCCCATAGGGCATGTTTTCTGGGCCGATAAAACAATAGCCTTAACAAAGGTTACACCTTCCTGACCCTAAACCTGACTGACCTTGTATTACTACGTCCTGATATGAAGTCAGGGTGTGTCGGAATTTTATCAAGAAAGTCGGATTTTGTCATGGTTATGGATTTATACTTTCCAGATGACTACAGAAATAATTGTCTTTAGAAAGGAGGAGCATTCAGATCTATTTTAATCATGGCGTACAACCTTTGAATCATTTTCAGTTTCTGCGCCCGAGGGCAGATCTTTCTGTCAATAAAGAACGATGCGTAAGATGTGTCTGGAGCCTCATTATGAGACCCAGTTTTTCGGCCAGTCGTTGCACGGCAATGAGCAATGTTGATTGACAGCCGAGTTTCTGGAATTGTCGAAGATGATCTTCTGAATGAACGGTGATCTGTCTTCAGATGGGTACCGGTAGTTGGTGTGAGCGTGTTGATCACACTAACGGCGTGATCGTGTGACAACCATTCATAACATTTGTGATTTATGTCTTAATTTTTTTCTCCCTTTTTGTCAGGTTTTGGTGTGTCGGATTAACACATCTTGGAAAGGTAGGAAGAGAACTAGCATTTTGATTGGTTTATTTTTCTTTTTGATGAATTTCTGTCACCCATTAGCTTGGTATTATGAAACATTACCTGCTCATTCAGTTATTCCTCAATAATTCCCCAATCATTCCCAAGTTATCCCCCAATAATTTCCCAGTTAATCTCTAGTTATTACCAAATCAATTGCCTATTCCCCAATAATTCCACTGTTATTCCCCAATCATTCTCCAGTTATTTCCAAAGCAATTGCCAGTTACTCCCCGATAATTCTCAAGTTATTCCCCAATAATTTTCCAGTTATTCACAAATCCATTGGCAGTTTTATCCAATCATACCCTAGATATTCCCCAAATAAATTCCCCAGTTCTACCCCAATAATTCTCGAGGTATTTCCCAATCAGTGCTGAGTTATTCCACGTCATCAAGTCTGGAAACATACTTCTCACCCAGCTGATACCTAGTATTCCTCCGTCATTTTGAGAAATGGTTTAGATGAAGCATACTAATAGGGCTGGCATTAAGTTCTGTGCCACTGGCACCCAGTGAACGAGGTATTTTCTGTGGTCCTTAGCTAAGTGGAACTAGTAGCTGGCAGGGCTAGTTGTTACCTTTGCCATGTTGGATTGTCAATGCCTATCAGTGCTATATGTCTGGTGGTAAGTTTCTTGGTTTGTATATTAGATGTTTCTTGTAGTTCATGTCAGAATCACTTGTCTTCTCATGGCACTGCTAGGAATATGTTTCTTTTGCTTGTCTGTTGTAAATTACAGAATTTTAGTTTTTACTTGTCTATTGTAGACTATGGAAATGTTAGTAGCCTGTCCGTTGTAGACCAAGGTGAATTTTTATTACTTGTCTATCATGGACTATTGTGTTTGTATGTTGTAGACTAGGATGATTATGTTGTTGACATTGAAAAATAGATAATGCTTGCGCAAATTTGTAAAAGAATTTAATCTTGCATTGTTGTGCAATGCTATGGTTTATTATTTGCAAGGGATGCTGGCTGCGATTATCGCTGATCATGCATCTTGCTGTAATACCTGGGTGTCTGTTGCAGACTATATTTTTTGTCTTGTCTACCATGTCTACTGACTGCGATTATGGCTGATTGCGTATCTTGCCACAGTCTTAGGATGATCGTTTTCACATCAGAAGCAAATTACTGTGGGATAACTTGCATACTCTGCGAAATTGGCAAAGAAACATCAATTAGTTTAAATATTCCCCAGTTATTGCTAAGTTATTCCCAATCTGTTCTAAGTGGAGATGATGGTTAGGTTGGATGAGATGGTGACATGATAGTAGTCTTAGCAAACAGTCTGTGGAAAGAAGAAGCATTCTTATCATCACATAGTATAATCATTGCCTTCACTTTTACAAAATTACGTTTTGGAAATAATTCCGATCTGCATTTTTTTTTTATGTCACCTGACATTTAGCCTTCAAAATGTGTTTTGTTTTCTTTATCTGTAATTGTCATGTATGTTTTTGGTAAAAAAACACATTTGCCCTAAATGCTAATGGATTGGTGCTCAAGCCATCCCACCTTATTTTTAGTTACATGAGGACCACTCCCATATACAATTCAGATTTGTCACAATAACATTACAACATGACATGATAATCATAATAGACAGAATATAATAAGACTTAGGTTATTGTCTCTTAAAAGTGAAAGATTTCCGCTGCATATTTAACCCACTCCCTGCTGCAGGCAACTGGCGATGCCCTAAGCAATAATGCATGTGCATAATCCAGCAGGCAGAGGGTTAAACAACAAATCGCTCACTCACTTTCTATTTTATTTGTAAATTTTAAACAAATCCAGTCAATGGAACTTTAACAAGGATAATATACACGTAATTTACGCATAATTAAGAAATGATCAGATTAACATCGCCGAAAGAACAGTAATGTGACGAATGCTCATTGTTCAACTGTAAATAAGCATAGAGACCTAAGCAATTGGAGTCTTTCGTGCACCAGATTACGGAGTTTGTGCAAGACGGGCTGTCTACATTTGTTGAGTGGAGTGTATCAACAGACCGTGTTTGTCCAGCATACATATGATCTCTAGGAAAGACCCATGGTAATATTTATATGACTGCGCAGGGTGACAAGAGGCATTGGGGGGCTCTCTGAACGCTTAGCACGAGAATTACGCTTAGCGCGAGAATTACGGCAGAATTGACCACAGATTGCGCATGCATTGCGGACAAATAAAACAGTTCCAGACTCGAATCAAGACCTGTTGGCTGGAGTCACACTTGATGCTCGACTCGTCCGTGTTATGTCAATAGCCACGTCAACTTGTCTTGATATTTTCTGGATCAGAACTGTAATGTTTATTGGAGTATCTATTGACTCATGTTATGCGTAGCCGGTTCGGAGAATCGTCGTCGGTAAACATTGAGAATCGCGTAAGATGATAAAACTCGACAGTACTCGGCTGTGTAGTGTCCAAGCTGCGAATCGTAATTAATACGTAGAGTATCCTGTCATTCATTGTCAGAGGACGCCGTTTGTATTGGTTTTACGACTTGGCGAAACCTATCTCTTAGGTTTGCATTGCGCAAACTCTTGTGTCTTGGGTTCGCTCTGCACGATGATATCCCTTTTTTCGATCTACTTCGGAATAGACGTGACAGGGTCAAACTTCTGGGGATGGATGTCGGGGGACGTGTGTGCCAGAGAGGCCTCAGTGTTACTGCGGTAATGACGAAGTGTATCTTGTCATCGACACTCGGTGGATGTGTGTGACCCGGAATGCTGCTGAGATGGTTGTAATGCCCGCCAACTTACTCTACCCTTCCTTGGGGATTGACATTCGTATCTGGTTTCAAATTGTTTTTAAAAGGGCCAGGGCTTTTGTGACTGGCTCAGTTTAACTTTGTCACGATTTCAATCAGAATCTGAGCCACAGACATGAGCCACGTTCATGGTAATCTTCCCGATATAGCAGGGAATTTGAATTTAAATCTCTTTCTCTTGAAATGTGTTGCAGCTGATAGAGGAGACTGTTTGCATAGTGGTACCATGGATAGCTATCGTTGTTACTAGAATTGTTTCTTTTTTTTAACCCTCTCCCTGCTGCAGGCATCCGGAGATGCCCTAAAGAGCTGTGGGTTAAATGAGAGGGTTAAATGAGATACGAGGTACAATGTCCCTTTTTCTGTGTTATTCATTAAAGCAAAACGTACATCTAAACATTTTGACATTTTAATAGGATTCTAGTCCGAAACTCTTTTTGAGGATTGTAACACTACATGCTATTCAGTAGAATAAGATATATGCTTCGTGCTTGCAGCTAAACATTATGGTATCTTTTCAGAATTCTAGTTTCAAACTACTTTCGTGGATTGTAACAATAAATACCTTTGTCTGCATTTTCAAAGATTTAAGACATGATCACCTCATTCTTTCGAGGAACTTAAAAAAATATTTGACAGAAATCGTTTAATGACCCAGCACATTGACTGAGCATCCAAGCTAAGAAGTGATGGAAGTATTTCTTAGTTCAGAAGTGAATTTCCAACTGCTGGCAGAAGTCAAACAGATGAGTAGCCCTGCTTGCTTCTGCTCCATCAAGGTACAAAGGAAAAAATAGTAGGTGGAGGAGAGAGCAATAATTCTCCTATGAACGATACATAGGAATGCTCTCCAACCCATGTCTGTCTACCCATGTCTACCTGTCTCTTCTACCCATGTATTGTCTATCCCATGTCTTGCCTTCCCATGTAACTGTCTACCTATATGTATTGTCTACCTATGTATTGTCTACCTATGTCTTATCTACCCATGTCTTGTCTACCCATGTTGGACTTCGGAGCAAAAGGTACCGAGTTCAAATCCCGGCATCAATTTCGCAGAAGTTACATTTCTGACGCGATATTGGTAGGATGCAATGTCTGTAGAGTGGCACTACAG
>JAULBP010132068.1:0-16571 GCA_032355345.1 Lepetodrilus pustulosus | reverse complement strand
CTTGAAAGATGCCCGGCACATTGCCTCATTAGTGAAGCCGGGTGTTGAGGTTGTGCTAATGGGGGCAGGTTTTATTGGTTGTATTATCCTCGAAGCTCTAGCTTTGTGCGGCGTGAAACTGCGCGTGATTGAAATGGGTGATCGTATGGTGCCACGGATGATGAATGACAAAGCCGGAAATCTCATTAAAACCTGGTGCGAAAAGAAAGGCGTGGTTGTCCATACGTCTACGAAAGTAACAGCCATTACAGCGGATGGCGTTGAGTTGAATACGGGGGAGATATTACCTGCAGAATTGGTGATTTCCGCAACCGGAGTCACGCCGAATACCGAGTTCCTTGAAGGTTTAAACATAGAAGTCGATCAGGGCGTTCGCGTGGATACAAGGATGCAAACCAATGTAGCCGATATTTATGCCGCAGGAGATATCGCCCAAGGAAAAGATTTTTCTACGGGTGAGTATTCCGTACAGGCGATCCAACCGACCGCCACAGAACATGGCCGTATCGCCGCGCTGAATATGGTGGGCAAGCCTGTTGAACATCAGGGTTCCGTGAACATGAACGTGCTGGACACGTTGGGTCTAATTTCTTCATCTTTTGGTTTATGGATGGGCGTTGAGGGTGGAGAGTCCGCTGAGTTATATCACCCGGAAGGTTTTAAATACCTCAACCTACAGTTTCGCGATGATGTGCTTGTTGGTGCTAGCGCGGTGGGTTTGACGCAACATATTGGTGTATTGCGGGGGTTGATACAAAGCGAGCTTCACTTAGGTTCTTGGAAAAACGCATTACTTAACGATCCTACCTGTATTATGGAGGCATATATTGCAAGCTCTCAGGAGATCGGTTTTGCAGTATGAAAATTTACTTTGAACTGTATGCCTCATTGATGGAATACCTGCCTCCAGGTCGCTCCCGGCATCGGCGTGAACTCATCGTAGGTGCTGATGCGGTTCCCAATCAGGTCATTGATCAGCTTCGGATTCCGAGAGAGTTGGCGCATATCGTCCTGGTCAATGGTTTTTTTATCTGTGGCGATGATCGTGATACCAAAACGCTTGAGGAAAACGATGTATTGGCGATGTGGCCACCGGTAGCGGGTGGGTGACCTACACCCTGGAAATGGGGTACACCGTAAAAGAATTCGAAAATGTTTTAAATGGTGCTTTTAGCGATAAAGGTTCTGGCCTTAGCTGCATTAAAACCGCAGAAAATATCTGGCAGGTTCGGATAAATTCTGTAGCGTGTTGCCTCCAGATAAGCCTTTGTCAAAAGCCTCCTCGCCAGCTTGGTTCGTTAGACATTCCAATCCTACTTGTAAGCTTTGATTTTTCGGCGGCCTCCAGCGTACAGAAGACATTCTTTTTAGATCGGTTTATGCGTTATTTTCACAAAGGAGGAGGGTAGGAGAAGTATCTAGGGGCTAAGTTAATGTAGAAATGTATTCTAATGGATCTCGTAATAGTCCTAAAACAAGACATACTGTATAATGCGTTTTGCATTTTACAACTATATAATTTTTATGATCTTAGCCAAATACCAATATCTTTTTATTCTGATAGCAGCAATTTTCTCATCCTCGGCTTACGGGGTAGATTATGACTTGCCTGATGGGCAATGGCGACTGATATCGTTGCCTGCTGTACCTCCTGAGCATGCAAAAACGGTACGGGCTATTTTTGGCAAGAATATTGGCGAAGGTTATGGCCGAAAATGGGTTGTCTACGGTTATTCTCGAGGTGGGTATCAAAAAATAAGATATGGGAGTTCTCTTGAGCAAGGTCATGGCTATTGGATTATTCAAAATACTGGCAAGAGTGTTAGGTTACAAATGCCGGAGGGTAGTAGCGAGGCGCTAAATAATGTTGAGACTGATTTGCTGATTCCTACAAAGTCGGCATTATATCAGTGGAACCTTGCGGGTAATCCATTTTCTCATTCGATTAAGCTTAACGGTCTTTCTGTAAAAACAGATACGGGCGCATGTTCAGTTCAGAGGTGTGGCTTATTGCAGGCAGATGGCGCTGGAATTGTGCATAAGCGGGTATGGCGTTACCTTAACGGTAAATATAGTGTGGTTGAGTGTAATGCTTCGATAGGCCCATGGGAAGGTTTTTGGTGTGTGACCATGAGGCGCTCCAGAGATTTAAATAGAGTCTCTCTTGTTGCCCATAAAGATGAAAGAAATGGTCAGGTTTTTTCTGTTTATAACCAGGCATATCAAGAAAATTTTTCTGTAGATAGCATCAGCGAGATTCTTTCTAATGCACGAAATGCTTACGTTTTGCTTGATCCATTTGATGATAACGGAGCGGTTATTGAAAATATCCAGAACATAAAAAACAATCAGAATGAGGTCTCGGGATATATTAGTGTAGGAACAGGAGAAAAATGGCGAAATGATTACGAACAGTTAAAACCTTATTTATCTGCTACTCAATGGGGTGAATGGAAGGATGAATATTTTGTGAGCCAAACGACTACGGGTATTCTAGGCATTATGAAATCCCGTATTAATAAAATGTCTGCATGGGGTGTGGATTGGATTGAGTTTGATAATATGGATTGGCTTGATGCGGATATTAAGGCTCAGTATGCTCTTGAAGCAACCGTTGCGGAGTCTAAAGCTTACGTCAATAGCTTGTGTGATTATGCTCACTCAAAAGGTATTAAATGTATGGCGAAAAATACTGTGGACGGCTTTGATCGCTTCGACGGTGTAACGTATGAATCTTCTCATGGGGAGAAAAACTGGTGGGAGCAGCAAGGTACTCGGAAATTTTTGGCCTCAGGAAAACCTGTGATTATCAACCACTATAATGAGAATAATTGTGATGCTGTTTTTAACGACTATAAAGCCTTCTATAACAGCAATAAGATTTCATTTATTTGCGAAGATAGAAATACACAAAAATACCGGCATTACTGATTTCTGAATCTGTAATTTCAGATCTTAACCCTAGCGTTGCAAAAAAAACTGCCTAAGCAGGCTAATCCATCGCCTCTAACATTTGCAACAGATCGCTTTGAACAACCATGCTTGCGCTCATGGACAAAACCAGTTGGCCTTGTGGACGTATTAAACGTCAAGCGCGTTTTTGTTGGTAATAATGACCTTGAAGATGTAACCGTATTCATAAGGCCTAAACAAATCCAACTGAACCGGTCAATTTAGAACGATTATAAAAAGATATTTGAGTCAGTTAAGCAAACTAAAAGAAGTGGTTACAGGCTTTTTTCAAGACAGGGATGTGGCATACATTTTTGACTGAAAGTGGCTTATTATGTCGTATAATTAAAGTACTCATTAGCCCTCTAAGGGCCAAGCCCATAAAACCAGCGGTATTGTCACGATGGCTATCAAAATCTCTAACGGTAGGCCCATCCGCCAATAGTCAGTAAATTCATAGCCACCAGGCCCCATGACCAAAGTATTTGATTGATGTCCAACGGGAGTTAAAAAGGCGCAGGATGCACCGATGGCAACCACCATTAGGAACGCATCGATATTGACATTCATCGTATTGGCCGCAGCAACGGCTATAGGCGCCATAACCAGCGCCGTAGCAGCATTGTTAATGACGCTGGAGAGGAGCATCGTCACGATCAGGATTAGCGTGAGTATGATGTTGGGAGAGTGGGTTCCCACTGTATTTAGAAGAGCGTGGGCTAACAGGTGCGTGGTTTGGGTGGTTTCAAGCGCATGACCAACGGGGATCATGGCGGCTAATAGCACGATAATCGCCCAGTCAATTTGTTCATAGATTTCACGTACACGGATAATGCCGGTAAGGATATAAACCATCACGGCCAATATAAAGGCAATGGGCAACGGAACCAGGTTAACCATTGCGGCCAGAATCGCCGCAATAAAGACGGATAAGGCAATGCCGACCTTACGCACCCGGTCAAGATCCAAAAGACGTGGCGCGAGGGGAAGTAAGCCGATTTGATTAAACTGCTCATCAATGGTTTCTTCATTTCCCTGTATAAGGAGAACATCACCGGCTTTGAAGGACTGTTGACGCAAACGACGCACAACACGGTTATTGTCACGAGCCAATCCAACCACTGCAATTGATCGCCCGGATAGACGCCTGAAATAACGAATATCGCGTCCCACCAAGGGAGAATCCTGAGTGATGACACCTTCCATGAGTAGGGTGCTGTGCTTATCCGGTTCCTCGAAAATATGCGTGGCTAAATTAAGTAATTCGAAATCGTAATGATCCAGTAGAGGTTTAATCTCGGTAGGGTCTGCGCGGATGATAAAAATATCATTTTCTTGCACTTTGTAGGAGGTGCTAACATTGCGCGCATAGGTGTTGGGGGCAGCAACCCCAAGCAGTTCAGTGCGATCATCACCTTTGAATATGGGGAGTTCATACAAGTGTTTTCCGATACATTCACACCCTTTTTTAACTTGTACCTCTGTTAGGTAGGATTGAATTTCGAATAAATTTAACGACGCATTTTTAGTCATCCTATCTTTGGGAATGAGACGCCACCCGATTACCACAACAAATAAAACACCGATTATTGCGACAGGTACACCAACGGCCGAAAAATCGAATACGTCATATTCTTCCCCAGTAAGTTGTGCACGATAGGATGAAATGATGATATTGGGAGGGGTGCCAATCAGTGTCGTTAGCCCACCCAAAATACTGCCAAAGGCAAGTGGCATTAACAGGCGTGCTGGCGGAATGTTGTATTCTTTCGCAGCTACCATCGTAACCGGCAGCATCAGCGCTAATGCGCCGACATTGTTCATAAACGCGGAAAGTAAGGTCGTGATGGAGGTGATGGCTGCTAGTAGTGTGATGGAGCTGAACGTGATGCGTTTCATCTGTTCTGTAATTAAGCGAACTACTCCTGCATTTTGCAATCCTTGTGAAATAATCAATACTGCCGCAACGGTCACCACCGCAGGATGTCCGAATCCCAAAAATGCTTCTTCTTCCGGAATAATGCCGAGTAACACACTGGCGATAAGACTAAACATCGCCACCAAATCATAGCGCCACTTTCCCCACGCAAAAAATATCAGAGAGGAAATTAAAATGCTGCTAATGGCGATTTTATCGTGATTCATCGTACTGAGTTATTTAGAAGAGGGGTCTATTGGCACTCCACTATACCGCTGGATTAAAAAATCAACAAAGCTACGGACTTTTGCAGCCAAGTGCCGGTTATGCGGGTAAACGGCGTAGATGTTGTAATCAAACGCTTCGTATTTTTCTAATACTGCATTGAGCCGCCCTTGACGAAGATCGTCTTCGACCGCATACGCAGGGCAAAGACCAATCCCATGACCTGCAAGTATAATTTCGCGTACTGAATAGGCGTTGTTTACGCTAAATCGGCCAGTGACATTGACATTTAAAGGTTCGCCTCTTTCTTTGAAGGGCCACTGATGCGGGTTAGGAATATTCGTATCGATGATGCAGGGATGCGACGCAAGTTCCTTAGGATGCTGGGGGGTTCCATTTTTCGCAAGATAGTGGGGCGTTGCACAGGTAACAACGCGGGCTGACGTGAGTTTGCGTGCAATTAGACTGGAATCATCGAGTTTGCCAATACGAACTGCCAGATCAAATCCTTCATCAACAATATTAACGAAACGGTCGGCAAGTACTAACTCCACCGAGACACCAGGCTGCTCTTCCAGATATTCAGCCACAGCCTGGGTGAGGTGTTTTTCCCCAAACGTAGTCGGTGCAGCAATAAAAAGATGGCCTTGTGGTGCGGACTGTTGATCCTTGATCGCTGCTTCTAGCTCTTCAAAATCGTCGAGTAGTTGTGTGCAACGTTGGTAATAGGCTTGACCGACTTCGGTAACGTTCAATTTTCGCGTTGTGCGGTTGAGTAGCCGAACACCAAGACGATCTTCGAGTTGTGCGACGTACTTGCTGGTTAGGGCTTTGGAAATTCCTAAGCGTTCAGCGGCGGCCGTAAAAGAACCTGTGGACACAACTGCGGCGTAGCTTCGCATGGTGGTAAAGACATTCATTTATTATCAATACTATGTTGACAGTAAATCCATATTACACCTATTTATCTCCATGTTATAGAGGGTCAGTATGGCACTCGAAGTCTACTTTTATACTCAACTCAGAGAAACGACATGAAAAAAATGAATATTAAAACGGTCACAAGTATCTCCACTCTATTGGCCGCAATATCACTCAGCTCGGTTGAGGCGGAAACCGCAACGTCAGGTACTTATCAAATTGATCCGGCACATACTTCGGTGACCTTTACCGTCAATCATTTAGGGATTAGTGAGTTGGTAGGCCGATTTAACAATGTAGAGGGTGGCCTTACTATCGCACCTAAAGGCAATTCCAAGGTCGATGTGAGCATTAAAACGGCCAGCGTAGACACTCATCATCAAAAACGCGATGAGCATTTGCGTAGCCCAGATTTTTTCAATGCCAAACAATATCCGCTGATAACGTTTTCATCCAGTGAGATCGACTTCAGCAAAGAAACCCCAACGCGTGTTGAAGGAAAACTCTCATTACACGGAAACACTCGCCCTGTCACCTTGACGGTAGAGCCTATTGGGGCGGGCAATGATCCTTGGGGAGGATACCGGGCTGGCTACAGAGCGACCACAGTGATTAAACGTTCTGAGTTTGGTATGAATTTTATGCTGGACGGTGTCGGCGATGACATCAGCGTGACATTGAATATCGAAGCCATAAAAAAATAACCCCTTTTAGGATATCTAATACCACGTTGTTCCGATCCAAGTAGGGAAAAATATTGATCTAAGTCTGCTTGGATCGGTTTTGTAGAGGACAATAATGATGAGCGTATTACTGCAATTAATGTTACCCAGCCTGGTGGTGCCCATATTGCTTTCGGCAATATTGTTCGTCGCAGCTCGGCGGTATCCGGCGCTGAAATGGAACTTACCGATTATTTGGCTGCCTTCGTATTTCTGGTTGGTTGGCTGGCCGGAAGGCATTCCACAGGAAGCCAATGACTGGCTTTGGCTGCTGGTTGTGATTTCACTCACCTTCAGTCTTGGGTTTGTCAGGCACCCACGTAAAGCAGGGGTAGCACAAGCCTGTTTGTGGGGGGTGACATTGATGGTATTCGCTTGGCCGGTACTGTCTTATCAACCTGAGTTAGGCATTGTAATAGAGCTGGTAGTCTTATTACTCGTAGGTGGCAGTTTGTTTTTGGGAATAACATATCGTGACACGATAACACCAACCTTGGTATTAGCTACTTGTGCGGGAGGTTTGGCATGGGTGACATCGTTGGGCGGCAGTGTATTGGTAGGGCAACTTGCGGGGGCATTGGCATCGGTATTAGCTGTTTTTGCCGTCTATGAATGGGATCGAGGAATAACCAAACTCAGCGCCACATCATCAGTTTTGATGCCACTAGTGCAAACCTATTTTGCTTTGCTACTGATCGCACGCGTATTTGCCGGGATACCGCTTGTCAGTGCAGTGTTGTTAATGATGGCCCCGTTAGTAGGTTTATTATTACCAGGTCGCTTTGCTTTCCTAGCGACCATTACGAATGTGTCATTAGCACTGGCTTGGCTGCTAATGACTGCGGATTCGTCGAGCTATTACTAACCTAAAAACCTTGGGAGTTGAACAATGTATATTGACGGTATTAATCACGCTACGCTACGGGTACAAAATCTAGATCGGTCGGATGTTTTTTATTCGCAAGTGTTAGGCTTGATGCGTGTTGGACAGCGGAAGCATATGTACTTTTACAGTTCTGGTCATTTTGCCCATGAATTGGCACCTTGCACCCAAAGGGCATAAAAAAGTCCAGGATTCCCAATAACTGCGTTACTAAGTGCTCGCAATAGAACCACTATTATTAATGCTATGCTTGCAAGCACTTATGCTTTAGTACAATCACTTAGCGCCTTGCTCTTGAAAATCCTGAATCTCAATCTGCTCAACCCAGAATTAATAGGGGTGCCCTAAAGGCGTTAACACACTGTTAATGACAAAATGGAATTCATGTATGAATATTTATCGGGTACCGAGTCCCAGCAGAGAATCGAAGGCATTGTTGAAGCGTTCACTTCAATACAAGATCAAATCAACCGCGAGCATTGCGCTATGGAAAAACTTTGTAAGAAGCATGAGAAGCAAATCCAGCGTATTACCAGCGATACTGTGGGGATGTACGGGGACATTCGCGGCATCATTGGCTCATCCATTTTCCCCATCAAGGCGCTAGAACTGGGTGATGAGCTACTGCTAGGGGGTAACACCACGAATGAGCAACACTAATGATAGTATTGTGAGGAGTGCTATAGTTTGCAGGAATTTTGTCCTTAATTTGCGGCGTTCATGAACCATCATTTCTGTGTTGCACCCATGCTTGATTGGACGGATCGTCATGATCGCTATTTTTTGCGCCAGATTAGTCGTAGGGTCATGCTGTATACAGAAATGGTGACGGCAGCAGCCTTAATACATGGGGATCGGGGGAAGTTGTTAGCTTTTAATCCTGATGAACACCCTCTTGCTTTGCAACTGGGGGGTAGTGATCCGCAAGCAATGGCGCAATGCGCTTGTTGGGCCGAGCAAGCAGGCTATGATGAGGTCAACATTAATGTAGGTTGTCCTAGTGACCGCGTGCAAAGTGGCCAGTTTGGGGCCAGCCTCATGGCAACACCGCAGATCGTTGCGCAGTGCGTGGCTGAGATGGGTAATGTATCGGCATTACCCATTACGGTTAAACACCGTATCGGAATCGACGACCAGGATAGCTATGCTGATCTTGAGCGCTTTGTTCAGCATGTGTCTGCTGCTGGCTGCAAAACATTTATTGTGCATGCTCGCAAGGCTTGGTTGAAAGGCTTGAGTCCGAAAGAAAACCGCGATATTCCACCGCTTGATTATGCGCGTGTATACCGTTTGAAAAAGGAACATCCCGAGCTTGAAATAGTCATTAATGGCGGAATCAAAACCTTGGATCAAGCAGCCGAACATCTCGCCCATGTTGATGGCGTGATGATGGGGAGAGAGGCTTATCATAATCCCTATGTATTGGCGGATGTTGATCGAAGGTTTTTTTCCCAGGAACAACCCCAACCTAGTCGAAATACAATTTTACAGTCACTATTTCCATACATTGAAACCGAGTTGAATGATGGTGTACGTCTGAATAAAATCACCCGACATCTCATGGGTTTGTTTCATGGGCAAAAAGGCGCGCGTGCTTGGCGGCGTGTATTAAGTGAATGTGCAAATCAAACAGGCGCTGGGCTGGATGTTATTGAAGCGGCTTGGGAGCATGTTCGGTAATGTCAGAGAGTAATGAAGGAAAACCAAATGAAACTTGGATCGGTCATGCTGGATGTAGAAGCATTAGAATTAACGGCACAAGACAAAGATTTGTTGCTGCACCCTCAATGTGGCGGTGTGATCTTTTTTGCACGCAATTTTGCCAACCATGAGCAGGTCAAGCATCTTGCCGATTCGGTTCGTGCTCTGCGAAACCCTGAGTTACTTATTGCCGTGGATCAGGAAGGGGGGCGGGTGCAGCGTTTTCGCAATGGTTTTTTTGCGTTACCGCCACTGGGAGAGATTGGAGAGCTTTTTCAGCAAGATCCAGAAAAAGCCCTCCAGCAAGCGGAGTGTTTCGCCTGGTTGATGGCTAGCGAATGCTTGGCTGTAGGCATCGACTTTAGTTTTGCGCCGGTGCTGGATTTAAATTTTGGCGTAAGTGAAGTGATCGGTAATCGTGCTTTTCATGAAGACCCTGAGGCTGTTGCAGCATTAGCGGATGCGTATATGCATGGCCTTCACCAGGCGGGCATGGCTGCAGTTGGAAAGCATTATCCAGGGCATGGATTTGTCCATGCCGATTCGCATAAAGACCTGCCAGTGGACGAACGCAAATTTTCTCAAATTGAAGCGCAAGATTTAATCCCGTTTAAGGTGTTAATCGAGCGAGGAATAGAGGCTTTAATGCCTGCCCATGTCGTTTATCAAGCCTGCGACAATGCACCGGCTGGATTTTCATCTTTTTGGCTGCAAGATATTTTGCGTAAACGTCTGGAGTTCGAAGGTGTTATTTTCAGCGACGACCTCTCGATGGCGGCGGCTGAGAGCATAGGCTCACCTGCTGATCGAGCTGAGGCCGCACTATCGGCTGGTTGCGATATGCTGCTGGTGTGTAATGATCCGAATGCTGCAGGGCAAGTCTTGGAATCTCTTGAAGGAAAAAACTTCCCGGAGTCGAGACGGCGGATTGAACGTATGCGCCGGCATAAACGACCTGAGTGGCAGGAACTGCATGCGAGCAATGCTTGGGCCAAAGCGGTTAGTACCGTAGGATAGGTTGTTTGTTAGCGTTGGTGAGTTGGATTTACTTAGCACTTTTTTTGTGTGAGAAAATCCCAGAAAACCGCCGAGTATAGGCGATGTTGAGAGAATAATCCGAGGCTTCGTCGGACAAGCCTATATCCACGGAGACGTTTAAGAAATTTCTATTATCAAGAACCGAGGATGCACCAATTAACAAAGACCCAATAACATGATCGGATCCAAATATTTTTTGTTGGTTAGCCTTGGTTTCACTCACAAAGGATTGATTCAAAACGAGCCGAAGGGATGTCTCGGGGCTTGCGGCCAATACCGTTCCAATGGATAGCCCTATTGTTTTTCCTGGCTGGACTCCTCGTTCCTTTTCAGTGTATTGATAACTTAGATTCCCGGTAAAAATCAGAGGGTCTTGACGTTTAGTAACGGTTAATGATGTGGTGTATTCGTTATAGCCTGACCCGGCTTTTAGTGCTTCTGGATTACCATTCCCACCTGTATCAGTGTCCCATCTGAATCGCGCAATAAGATCGGGGTGCCGCCCTTTTTCATGCCATAATGTTTTAGCAATAGCTAGGGTAACGTCCCCTGCGCTAGCATGTGAGTCGCTCGTTTGAGAGGCTATTTGATACCCTACCCGGGTGACGGTAGATCGGTCTAAATATTGGTAAGGTATACCAAGCTCCAATTGAGACTCAAATGGTAGCCCTATGCGCATCTGTAAATTAAGGCTAAGAATACTATCTCGGCGCTCCTCTGTAGAGAGAAAATTTGGTTCGGTTGGTGGAAAAAAAATGGGAATACTTTGTTGATTTCTTGCAAAGTTTAAACGGGTCTCTAGGTCAACCTGTCCAGCCTGAAGAAGAAGTGCACCGGTTTGAACCAGCGTACGTTCGAGCGCGCGTTGCGCGGATTCCTCATCGACTTCAAATTGTCCGGGAGCACTAAGCCTGGGATCATCTCGTTTTCTATTGGGTTCTAAGGTGGCTTGAGGAGACAAGGATTTTTGCGCATCACTACTTCGAGTTTCTGCCCCTATTGATGAGCAGAATAAAGAGAACATCCCTATCATTAGCCATATCATATAATAATTATAAGGTCTTATTATTGTGTGCATTACGGCCTCCATGTCTTGTATTATTTGATTATGATCCTTTCCAAAAAACCATGCGCTTTTTATGATGAGTTTAATACTAGCGTAAAAACACAAAGTCTCCAGAGCGGGGAGCAAGTTGATTTTTAGGTTTTTCAGCTTCAACTGAATGAGGTGATACGACAAAACCCACTTTCCCAAACTTAGGGTATTCTATCCAGGCCTTGAGAAAATTATCTCTCAAAAATGTACGGTTCCCCCAGGCTGGGTCAGCCACTAATACTCTATTTCCTCGTATGCCTCGAAAAATGACGAAATGATTATAACCTGCTAAATTAAGTGGAATCATAACGGGAGATCGTTCAATAAGATCATTTAGTTCAAGTTTCCCAAGACCTACTCCTTTATACCCCCGGCGATCAACATAACGCTTCAGATCCAATAATGAAAAACCTTCTCTAGCGCGAACTAACAGTGGATCATCAATATATTCTTTGCGTTGCATAAGAGCTTTGGCAATATCCTGCTCCTTAACAGGATCGTCATGCTGATAATTAAGGAGGGTTGCTAGTGCTGCAGCACCACAGCTCAAATCCCATTTTTGAACAACAACTTGATGTTGTCGAATTTCAAGTAAGGACTGGACGGGCGCTCGGCTTGCGGCGGTTAGTGGAGTGATAAAAAAATAAAAAAGTATGATACAGATGTAGCGTTTATATGTGTTAAGGCCATTTGAATCGCACAAAGAGCGTATTAACTGGAGTGAAAAAGAATTAGCTATATTTTGGGGAGGCATAATACTCATATAGATCAATGTTGGATTAAAATCAAATAATACAGCTACTGAGATCAATTATTTCATACTGGATTAAGAAAAAGCCCCACGCTAATAATTAGCATGGGGCTTGGAACACAGCACTGAATGCTACAGTTTTCTTAAACAAGCGTAGCGTTAGCAGCCTGCATTGGTACAAGAGCTACTGGATGAACTCGCTGATGATGTACCTGGAGCAGAGAATGTGCCTGTGTGGGCTGAGCTATCATTATAGTTTCCATAGGATGTGGCATAGGCAGATGCATCAGCAGAACTGCCAGGGCACCAATAACAGTACCCATAGTGGCCACCTGTAACGTCATCCATTTGGGCGCCTGTTAGCTCCATAGGTTCGGCGCTGGCGATACCCATGCCTGCTGCTAAAATGATACCGGTTACAATTGATGCAATTTTAAATGTTTTCATGATATATCTCCTATATAAATGTTTGTATTTGCCCCCAAGATCTACCTATTGATTGTAGAGTTTCTTTGGACGCTATTGAGTATGGTAGAGATCGAAGAATTCGTTATTAATAATTAGACTGATAGCCTAAAGTGGTAGAGTGGCTTGGCTACCCTTTTGGGATAGGTTTCTATTCAATAAAGAGAGAATAATGCGTGAGCAAGTAGCACGTAACTGAGTTTTTTAAGTTACGCATAACAGTTAATACCCCTAGTATGGCGTAAAAAGCTAATATGAATTTTAAACCTAGAGAAATTTACAGGTCTATGCTCAGAAGCGCAGGGTACAATTTAAGCAATGCCTATTTTGCGTAAAGATATGTAACCATTGCTCACGAGCTGACCTCTTGAACCGTGGTTTTTTTGTGGTTCAGTGGTGGAATGAAATGCTGACAGCGACACCCCATCCATAAGCGATGGAACTATTATGAGAGGAATATGCTGAGGTTGATGTCTGGGTTACAGTAATATCACCCGTGGTGTTTGCATTGACTGATACATTTGCGTTAGATCCATTGCTGCCATGCCCATGGGCATAACCAGAGCCATAACTTACATCAATGGTTACGTGACCATTAGTGTATTGATGGGCATAGGTGCTGGTGTGAGCACCCACGTAAGCACTATTCCCGTACCCTGCCGCATTAGCTCCTACCTGGACGCTAGCTTTTCCACCGGTAATGCCATCCATTTGTCCTTCCGTAAGCATTATTGGCTCACTCGCGTATATGCTCGGGAAGATTAGAGTTAAGGCAATTATCGTACAAAAGGTAGTCATTTTTTTGTTCATAATTTTCTCCTAGATTAATACAGCGAAGAACTAACCTATTTCTGCTCGTATGGCTATTTGCAATGAAAAGGGCTTGTCATTAAAGTTTGTGTTATAACAGAATAAAACTGTTTATAATCAATAGCATTCTGATGCAAGTCGATTACTGTAAGGAACAAGCCAATTTAGCTTTCCACACTGTAGTATTAGTACCAAGTATAGAATAAACACGGCTTATTACCAGTGTACTAAAAAATATTAAATACCGACTAGGTACTGAATATTTTTTATTTCGCCTTCTATTTTTACAGCCACGAGTGAGATAGCCATAATAAAACCCAGGGATATCACCTATTCATGTTTTTAATTATAGTGTTTTAGGTGATTTTAAAAGCTACTCCTTAAACCGAAACCTTGGTAAATTAATATTAAAATACAAGGCCAACAGGCGAGCTATAAAAATACTTGGCTCCTCAGTAAAGGGGGGCAAGTAACGCTGGGGTAGAATTTAAGACCATACTGTGTGTTATGAAAAAAGGTGCATTCTAGTTAGCTAACACCTTATTGTATAGCATCCATAAAATAGGCAGTAGAGAGATGATGTCACAAAAAAATAAGCTTGATAGTTTTTCTCTTCGCCGCTTCTTTTATCACTCAATCTAAATAGGCCCAAGGAATTATTACCTTCCATCAAAAGATGGCTTAAAAATAACTGCAGATACTTATGTTCTGAGTAATAAGAACAAGAATTCACCTACTATCGTGTTATTCCACCAAGCCGGCTGGAGTTGGAGCGAATATTGCGAGATTGCGCCAAAATTTATTAGTGATAAAAAAGCTTTACGCCCAAAACCAAAGGCAACCACGGCTCGCATGCACTGTGGGATACGTTTGAAGATAGTGATACCTATATTGGTCGGCAGTAAGTCAGTTTTTGAGTAGCAGCATGAAATAGCCCTTTACTGGTTTTTATATCACTGTAAGGGCTATTCTCTGATTCCCGTTCCGCGTTTTAATAGATAGAGGCTGAAGGTGAATAGCACAAAAATAAATCCAATAATGACGGCATAGGATGTACTTAAAGGCATATCGCTTGCACCTAAGACACCATACCGAAAGGTGCTAATCATATACAAGATAGGGTTAAGCAGAGATATGTTCTGCCAGAAATCGGACAACAATGAGATCGAGTAAAAGATACCTCCTAGGTAAGTAAGAGGGGTTAAAACAAACGTGGGGATAATCGTAATATCGTCAAAGCTCTGCGCATAAACGCCGTTAATAAAACCTGCTAACGAAAATAAAGTGGCTGTCAATATCATGGTACTGACCATGACTGCAAAATTATGGATATGCAACTCGCTGAACAGCAGTGAAGTGGCGCTTACTGCAATACCTACTGTGATACCGCGCGCGACACCACCGGTAATATAGCCTAATAGGATAAGATAAGTGGGTACGGGAGAGACCAGCATCTCCTCAATGCTGTGTGTAAACTTTGCAAGATAAAATGATGACACTACGTTGGCGTAAGCGTTGGTAATGACGCTTAGCATAATGAGACCGGGGACAATAAAGTCCATATAATTAAAGCCATTCATTTCCCCAATGCGTGGCCCAATTAGGCCGCCAAATATAATAAAGTATAAACTTGTCGTAATCACCGGGGGTAAAATGGTTTGCACCCAAATTCTGCTAAATCTTAGAATTTCCTTAATAACGATAGTCGTGAATGCCGTAAATTTCTCGTGGGCGGTCATTTATGAAGCCTCCGAGCCATCATCAACCATGCGAAGAAACAACTCTTCTAATCGGTTGCTTTTATTTCTTAGACTGCTTACCTCAATACCGCGAGCTTGTAGTTCGCAAAAAATATGGTTGAGGTTTCCTTTATTTTTGACTTCAACCTCCAGTGTTTGTTCATCAATGAGCATAATACCAAGTTCTTCAATGACAGGGGGGCTACCAAGAGGAGATTTAAGATCAAGGATGAAGGTCTCACTGTCGAGTTTATTGAGCAATGCCTTCATCGAAGTATTCTCCACGATTTTACCATGATTGAGAATGGCAATATTGCGGCATAAATTTTCTGCTTCTTCCAAATAATGTGTAGTGAGAATAATGGTGGTTCCCTGCGCATTTATTTCGCTTAAAAACACCCACATTGAACGACGAATTTCGATATCAACCCCTGCTGTGGGTTCGTCAAGAATTAACATCTTAGGTTCGTGTACCATGGCTCGCGCGATCATTAGGCGTCGTTTCATGCCACCCGATAGTGCGCGTGCTTCTGCGCGATGTTTGTCCCATAACCCCAACTTTTTTAGGTAGTGCCTGCTACGTTTTTTAGCCTCTACCCGGCTAATACCATAGTAACACGCTTGGTTCACTACGATCTCTTAAACCGGTTCGAACTGATTAAAATTAAATTCTTGTGGTACGAGGCCAAGTTCGCGTTTGGCACCGGAGGGGTCGGCATTAATGTCTTTACCAAAAATTTTTGCCGTTCCAGACGATTTATTAATGAGAGAGGTAACAATTCCGATAACCGTTGATTTTCCCGCGCCATTAGGACCGAGCAACGCAAAAAAATCACCTTTTTGTACGTTCAGGTCGACACCCTGAAGGGCGTGTGGGCCATTTTTATAGGTTTTATGTAATTGCTTGATTTCGAGTGCGGCTGTCATACGAGTATGATAACGGTTTTATTGAACGGGAAGCGGGGTTTCTTCATTGTTATTTCAACACTGCTATACGAATGCGACCGATAAGTCTATTCCATTAACACCACTGAATGAAGCGCAGCTTCAGACCTGGTTGACGGATGCTTCAGAACCAACTCAACGGTGGATTACTGCCAATGGGTTTACGGCTGAACCCAATAGCCATTGTGCGATACCGGATAACAATGGTGATATATCCCTTGTCTTGTACTGCGTAACTGAAGCCGTTGATATATGGTCGCTAGGAGATGCCGCTCATCAATTAGCACCAGCACAATATCGCTTAGAGTGCGCTTGGTCTGAAGATGAGCGGTTTCAGGCCACATTAGGGTGGTGATTAGGTGCGTATCAATTCACGCGTTACCGAACCAACAATAAACAAGTGGC
>JAULBP010131957.1:0-16572 GCA_032355345.1 Lepetodrilus pustulosus | reverse complement strand
ATTGGCATGGACGTACCTTCACGCAATACTCTGTACAACCAGTAAACAGGCAATCAAGGTGTTCGTGTGCGTGTGCGTGTTTAGAGCAAAGAAAGTTGGGGTGGCAGCACTGGTCATGTCTGTTTTTAACATTCTGTTTGAAATTGGCATCCATGGAACCTATTTTCAGTATTATCGTACAGAACCCACTTAGAATGGTATATATGTTACAGTCAATGTCTATAATCAGTCAATATGTACATTGCCTGAGTGAATCAGTCATTATACATATTGACTGAAAATTTCAGTCAATATACATATTGACTGTAACATATATACGAACATAACGAATGCTACCTGCATTCTAGTTACTGAATCGAAAATAATTGCAAAGTATTATCTAGTCTCGAAAACATGTATACGAATTATAGTATTGTTTCACTTCATTTCAAACAAAATACGATTAATTAATTGTAACTAGAAGAGCTAGTGTAGCGCTTGCAATGGTTAATTTTGCTTTGGTGACATATTCATCTATTACTATTCCAGTATTCGATGTTGTGTAGAACTATACCTATTCCTATTGGATCTTTCCTGCACCAATTTCGTTGTATTATATATAATGGTATGTAGACGTCTCATGTTGGCACGAGAGGTAATGTATTTTATCAAATAACAACAGACATCGATTTTCCTATTGGATCAAGCATGACATTGTTGCGGAAGCCTTTGAAATACACTCACACTCAGAAGCCGGTTAACTTTTGCCACGATAATTGTTCTTTCATCTGACTAGTTACGTTACGCGTGCGTTGCAACGTGCAAGGGCATATAACTCTAACATGCACAGCTCGAACAATGCGGAGATGTGCTGAGCTATTTAAATACAAAACTAAGAGTCTACCATCTGAGCTTGGGACACTTCCTGATCAGAATACAGTCTAAGGGAGACAACCGCGATCTTGCCAGCCAGTTTCTCAATATTCTCTATACAGTACAGTTGCATACTTGATACATACAAGTTGATAGATAGTCGAATCGTAGCGTTCTACAATCTCATATTCTAGTTTACTATCGGCATATATATCTAAAATGTATCCTATATATAGTGTATGATTATATAAAGGCAGACATTTGCAAATCCTGGGCAATACTTGTATAGACCGATACGTAGTGTATTCAGTACATAACTAAAGGAATTAATTGAGGAATCTATTCCTCACATTACAATACCACTGACTAATTCTGAATACTTTTAGAACCTAATAAATGATTTTCTAGCCTACGATATTAGCGAAAATAGTTACCAATACTATCTCTAGCTAATATAGATTTTTGTTTTATTAGGGTCTCCACTTGTATAATTTATGACGTTTCCTCGTTTCGTTTATATAGACTCTTTATCGCAATATAGACGGCATTCTGAGTAGAATATTTAAAACAAAACAAAAATATTTTACTAAATTTGATTGCAAACATTATTAATGAAAATGGAAAATTAAAATAAAGCGAGATTTACAAAGATGGCTTAATTTGGTGTAGCAATTACTCTGTACGTTGTTTGTACATGCTGCTAAATCATCCACAACCATTTGGATTTTCAAACAGTGTTCAAACCGAATTTAATGAACAAAATGAAATATTTGTTACAGATTAGATGGATCTCAAATTATGACAAATATGACGTTTAACGTAATAATACATATTGATTAATACTACTTAAATAACGTGCACCGTTATATATGTTCAACGTTGTCGATACATTTTATAGATGCATACCAGATGTGCATTGTGTTAATGTATTTAATGGTGAACATTTGGTACAGCATTCAAAGAGAAGGTTTTCCTCGCCAATATCTCAAATCTGTTTCCAAAACCGTTCAAGCATTAATTTTATTTATTTATTCTTCCTCTTTTACACGAGGGTTTGGCCAGCAGTATATATAATGATAGCATATGCAGGTTTAATTATAAGCTAGAACACATCTGAAATTCTCACTGATTGCTTTGTTTGGAAAATAATTAATATTTGAGTCTATTGTGCAATGCCACAGGTTAATCTGGGTAAGTGAACTTCAACAGGCCCGATTGAATCATAGACTGCACACCTGCAGTGAGAAAACAGATATCCCAGATCACGCAACTCTTTCGTCGGATTTAGTTTTAATCGCACCTTCCTAATGACTTTACACCCATAACAAAACATAACCCAATAGCATTTACTCAAATGGTGTTACTTCAAACTGAGTTCGAATTTCAGACTTTACGACATCTGTTCGTTCTTTATAATGTAATATATATGTTGCCATTGGATAAGTCCTTCAGCATTATCTGAATGTACTCGGCCAGCGTGATTTCAAAGGCAACATACTGTAGTATGATCAATTTTGGATTCCATATTCCTGTATTATGAATGACATATACATTGGATATGCTTGCATATGTGTTTGGAATATTCTCATATAAAATTTGTATGCTTTTTGAGAATCCATATTTGCGACTGACAGAAAATCATAATCATCCCCTGTTCAATATTATGTTGCGTCTTCATCACCCGTCACTTGCTTGTACATTTCCATTGCGTTTTATGTTTTTCTTATCCTCTTCCGCTTCATCTTCTTCTTCTATTCCTTCGTCATATTTTTTCTTTCTTCTTCTTCTCCTCATCCACATCTTTTTCTTTTTATTATTCGTCGTCGTCGTCATCTTCCTGTCAAGGCTCGAACTCAACTCTCCACGTTATATTCCTGTTTGTAGTGGAGTCCGAGCGTAGATGTTGCGTGTTCAAGCCGTGGTTGCATTTCGATATACCTACATGCATACTGTATACTTATTTCATACTAGTATGTCTTAGTTATGTTTTAATTCGAAATAGATCTAAATAATATTATTCATATCCGCAGTATACTAAATTTTAGTATTATACGTTGTTTTATCATTCATTTCCGCAATAGTATATACATTTTCATTGCTCAACAGTGTTATTATTTTCAAATTATGCATTCATTTGCTACTTTGTCAATGCAATTATCAACCACTTTCCCAAGGCTATAACAATTAAATACCCGAACCAAGTGTGACCATAATAATGATATTGATATACTGACAATGAATTACGTTACTATGCATTCTATCACACGTGGTTGACTTGTATAAGTGATACAAAACATTAGATATGATACTATACTTACGTTTGATTTGTCCACCCAAAAACTATTATTTACTGATGTGCATATTCTCCAACACTCGATACTTTCATATTTCATAGTGTATATGAATAAATGCAACGTAGCTCTAATTATCTTGCCTTTGGGACATCCCACTGCTAGATCGAAACCACCAATATGGCTCAACGAAAGGTATTATGGCAATATAAAATTAATGTTAAGTATCAGTCATGATTGTAGTTTGCATGTATTACAAACATATAGTGCTACGGACTCATTGAAATTTGATGCATATACAGGTGATCCGAGTTTTACCCGAGTTATTCCTGGTTTTATCCAAACTATTAATAGTAGAAGGCCTATCCTTCCTTTAATCAAACAGGAAATCTAAATTCGCCATGTCATTGTATAATATGAATTTAAACACACATTTCAACATCATCAATAAGGTTGTCACTGTAAGGAAATTTCACACGATTTGAATGTTCGTTGTTTGAAGAACAGCCGCAGTAAAGTAGTCAGGTCATGACATGAACATATCTCACGAGATTCAGTATTGTCCAGGCAATGGTTTAGAATACCGCGGACGGTCAAGCGTCCTTCTTTGAAGTTGTGAGACAATATAACACAAGGATTCCATCCCGATTTGTAACTGCTGCGGACTTCCGTTTCCCCAGAAGTCATCAGGGAGTCTGGGGCAACGCACCCCTCGTCAGAGCTGACAGAAGGGTTTGTCTCAAAATGCGAGGGGCGGGACTGGGGTGTAGGGTTAAGTAGCGGTGAATACAGAAGAGTGGAGGCAGATTTCAAACAGAGGAGAAAAAGGGATGCCGACTAAGTATCTGTGCTGTCTACTACTGTCTCGTCTTCTCACGACACATAATGGCCGCCATCTTGGAACAATGGCGACCATTTGTCCAAGGGAATTCCAAAGTCGCCGAAGCGTGTCTGTTCAAAGAGCCGCGAAGTAGGGGGTGCGCCATTATACCTGACCCCCTGAAACCTCCCGCCGTCCTCCCCGTGGTTAGTTTTTAGCGACATACACCCGCAATACACACCCGGGTATCAGATGACACTACAAGCCAAAGTCAGCTTTATAATCAGTTATTACTATGAATTATGCCCCAAACATCAGACTGTTTGTCAAAAATGTAAAAGATAATTATACCGGCGCTGTCGTCTCGGCTTACGACAGCGAATCGTCAGATGCCCATTGGATACAAACCTTTATACTTCCTTTTCCCCCAAACCTTGCCAACAGGGTCAAACGTATAAACACGCGAACAGCGAAGTCTCATTTTTCTATCTCTGTGTATTCACTCACGTATATATTTTCCACTTTTGTTGTCGAATGAATAACAGACGACGTCACCAACTCTGTAAACATAATAATCTTCCATCCGAGGCAGTGTCACTTACCAAAAAAGGTCTGTGCTTGATGGTTTATCCGTGTGGTTAAGAAGAACCCGCTTTGATAGACTAACAGCAGAGACTCCACATCTACAGGAACTGGCTTTCCCTACTATCCCCTGCTGAGGAGCAGAAAAAAAGGACGAGCCTGTGATCTCAATTTTTTCCCGGCCAGTTTATTCTCGTTTTTTGGTTTGTCGACGAATGAGAAAACATTCCGTATTTCGGCATGTTGATAACGGTTTTTATATTTTATGAGAGTGCTGAGAAATCCTAACCATTTGTTGAAAGATATTTTCTTAAGTAAAAAAAGCGATGCTTCTTCCTGTGCTCTGTGGATCTGTCAGCATGTTGGTTCGGTCTGGCGTAAAGTCATTCTCGTAGGCGAACAATTCAATATCGTTTACATGCCATTTCGTAGACACTTGCAGATAAAAACGAAATAAAAATATTTTGTTACTCGACTTGGATGAGATTGGAATGACGACGAAGCTGGTTGCAAGATCATCGGATAAAACTTAGAGAATGTGTTTTTCTCGTCTACGAGCATGTCAGAACTGTCAGCGCTGACACTGTACCTGTATGTACACAATGTCCTGTGTATACACAATGTCACTGATATTTCCGAAACAATATAGACACACAGAAATTCGTATGCTGTTTCATTAGCATGTCTAAAAAAAATAATAGAAACTTCTTTAAAATGGGAGCTTGCATTGTTAGCGATCTCCTTAATAGACTTTTCTTTGTTGATTCTACACATTGTAAGCATTTATATACAAAAACAGTACTCGCCTGTGCTAGTATTTGTTTTACACATATCTCAGAACATATGGAGGTAACATATTGAGAGTTAGTTAATTCAACAAATGATGTCACGCAATATCATCTAAGTAATTGTAACTACTAAATTAGTATTCCGGATGGATTCATGTCTTACGCACTCTGTGTCAGTATTGCCCGTTGTCGTTATCGTTGTAATGAAAACATGATTTCATGGTTTCACCCTAAGGAACAATGCGACTCTCTGTGAATCCTGAATTATAATACGAGTAATGTACCTAAATTATAACACTTGCCATAAATTGCGATAGAAATTGCTCTGAATTCTAAAATTTGAAACAAGGTAACCTAAATTGCAATACAAATTAACCGTAATCGCAATACTAATACGAACTTTTTGAAACAGTGCAATATTGCTTACGAACTGTTCCATACTATTATCGTAGATTGTTATAATTTCAACTGAACTAGGTCTACTAGCAAAGTATAATAACATAAAATGATAAATATTTACTTTCTCGAAGGAGGAAAACATTTGGTTGCATGTTAATGCTGTTTTGTGTGCAAGTATTGAAATTTGGGTAAAGTATTAAAATTCGGGATTATGCACACCACACGAGCAGATGAGTGTGGCACCACAGTAAACACTATATGCGACTCCACAAGAAACAACGTTTGTGACACCACAGTTTCCAGTGAGTAGGCCTATGGTAAGCCAACATAGACATACGGTATAGTGTCTAGACGAAAACCATCTCCGTGGCCCCAAAGGAATCAATCAGTCATTTCAACACAGTAATCATCGCAAGTAAATGTTATCGCACATATATCATCCACAGATATTGTCATGACCAAAGAACGCCATTAACACTCTTTCAAATACAAGTATAGGTCTATATAAACTGGAGCAAGCTCGAAAGGAATGCAGCTATTTTGTAAAACCTAGAAACATTCAACCGTTGTTTTTCGAGCAGATAAATTTGTTCTGATCATAAACACGACAGATATGCTATACTCATTGCAGACACATATCAGACTTCTACTTGGTTCTGATAGAAAACACTACACACATCAAGTTATTCTATAAACACTACAATCTAATGTCTGTTCTGCTGCTAACACCACTTGTTGTGTTTAACAACCAACATCGGCAGATGCTTGAAGCTTAAATTTTATGTTTACAGTACTGTCCAAACTAATACCGTAACACATGCATGCTGATGAATGTCTTTCGAAATAAATATAGTGGTATTTATCGACAGACATAATAGCACAACCTTAGTAATGTTCATTTGTAATCCTTTAAACATAATTACAGAGTGGACAAGTTCTGATCTTGATGATTATCTCACAAATAACAGTACACAATAATGCATTGTATAATCTATACCTTAATTTATTATACCAATTGGTAACTGAAATGCGATGTTCAAACATTTACTATTTTAAATACTACCCTACAGTAGTACTACTCTCGTAATATGTACAACTACTTGAATATCTATATCTATTATTTCTGCTTGATTTAATTGTCTTATTAGATTAGAATCCTTTCCGAAACAAGCAAAAAGGTAATCAGAAACATTGTTCTGGTATTTGCATGGAATTGTGGCATTAATCTACTAAATAAATACTTGTTCAATTCGTATACTATATTTGTAAATATATATTTGCTTCGTGGTTACGAGAGTGATTTACTATTTAGTAGAAACCTGAGGCATATATTATATGGCCTTATTATGTGTTCAATATCGATGAAAGTCAAATTCTGTGACTTCTAAAACGTAGTATGGGTTTTCAGAATTGTCCTATGTCATAATACACTTGCTATATTAATCGTTAATTGTATGTGTTAAACCACATCTAAATCGATCAAAACATGTTCAGTCTACATGTATATACTTATTTTACATGGCTATTCTGGTACAATAAGTATATCATATTATCTTACGTAATAATGAAGTTTATTCTTGTTCATAAATACACACTACGATCTACCGACAGCTGGATATACATTGCAAGTTGCACTGCATTTTTTTCGACGCGTAATACACACATAGACAGGCGGTCTAAAACAACTACTAGTATATCCATCCGGATTTGAAACAAGCCTAGTACTCGCGTGTTCTCATCTATCTTATTGCGGGACTCGGACATCCAGGTCGAGCCATACTAATAGATATCACAACACCACAATTAACAGGTACGCATGTATATTTTCTTAAATGCTCAGACACTACCAAAGTCGGGTACCACCTGAACACGAGTCAAAGGTCCACGTTCAGATTACCGCACTCTTGAGACACCCATCCCACGAAGCCAACTGGAGCATAGATGGTGAATGCTGATTAAATCATTAAAACGTAGTCGTTTTACGTCTTGCACAGTAGACAATTATGAAAGCGGTCCTAAGTGTCATCACATGAAACAATAACCCTTATGGAGATAAGGACTCCCAAATAGAGAATACATTTTTTTTTCATTTCCGAAGCAATCAGAAAAAGAACAATGCGTGACCTTTCGGCGAAAGTTCAGATAATTGGGCATTCTGTTTGATACTGAAACATGAATTCCCTGGGTGTGTTGCTCTGTCTCTTGCAGGATATTGCATGATAAAACAGTGCCAATATTGGTTTCGTGTTTTACCTTTAACCATATCCCGTGTAGACGAATTTCAAGAATAATTCATTTGACAAAGGAAGTATCATTATAGCTAGTTTACTTTCAAGACAAAACAATGACAACGCATTCTTGTGAAAGGTATACACCTATTGCTCGGTATTATGCAATACTTATCTGCTTGACAGTGTTAATGTACGTATGGAATTGTATAACAGTACGTAGTGTTTACCTGTGCGTATTTGTAGATTTTCATGCACGTAATTATAGTCCTTGAGGTCGTATTCGCGAAACTTCTTAACTTGCGAATTTCCTAGTGAGAAAAGATGTCTTCACACATTAACATGAGAAGAAAACCAGTTTGACAAATTCTTAGGATTTACGATCTTCCTAGGACTTACGAAGTTTCCAGAATACAGGATCTGGCTCCTTCCAGGTGTGTTTTATATTATCGATCAATTGCAGAATATTTGGTAAAATAAAATGATCAATACAGTACGTATGTAATCGCATTGGTCATGTCTTAAGGACAATGTAAATCATGGCCATGTGGACGATGACCATGATGTATGTAGCGGTGCGGGCTATAATGGTTGTATTCGTATGGATCATGCAAACGGGGAAACCATACATTGCATAGTTTAGGAGCCGCACTTTTAGCATGAAATGGCATAACTGGTCATTTCCTATTCATGGTCCACACTATTACACGACACGCATGACAATATGGTCTGTACAATTACAAAGTTCGTACAATTAAATTGTCCATACGGTTGCATAGTCCATACGATTACATAGTCCATACGGTTGCATAGTCCATACGTTCACATACTAGTAGTCCATGCGATTACATAGTTCAGAAGGTTACATATTCCACACGGTTACATTGTCAATACAATTACATAGTTCATACGGTTGCATAGTCCATACGAGTACATAGTATATACGGTTACATAATCCACACGGTTACATTGTCCATATGATTACATAGTTCATAAGATTACATAGTCCATACGGTTACATAGTCCATACGATTATATAGTATATTCGTTTACATGACCCATACGATTACATTCGCCATATTTCAAACGACTGGATTATCCATACTATTTTCTGTTTGCTGATGTATTCACCATTGTATGGAACAGTGTACGTCGTGCCATGGCCTACACGATTGCATAGCCAATACGATTACATGGTTTACATTTACATCCACCATAATCCATGAAACTGTGCCAACGCCGTAAGAAATGTGGCTATCTTGTTTAGAGCTACCCGGTATATAGTTCATGCAAGTACAATGTATAATGTTTACACGTACAACAGGGTATATCGCAATGCTCGTGTTGCAAAGAAATAACGCAGACTTGTTTACAAGATATTTTAATTAAAAACTCAAAAATATCACAATTTCTTTCCATATTTGAATACAAATGGGTTTAACATAAAAGAATAGTCTAGACATAGCAAAGCTACTAACGCAAACACGTGCACAATTTCCGCTGACTACACCTCACACGTTTGGGGTGATAGCCTGAGGTAACAGAGGTGGCTTCTAAACAGCAATTACATTGAACGACAGAATAACACTAAATGTACATATATTTACCCTGATTAATCCGTACTATTTTTCTGGAAGTTGCTATTCTAAAATTCACTCCGACACTCGTGCATTCAACATTGTGAAAATAATTATATCCAGTTTTGAAGCAATGCAATCAGTACATGTTAATACTCATATAAATACAATATTAAATACGATGGATTTTTCTTAGCAGTTTATTGGTTGTAAATTTATTTCGATGCTATACGTGTAATATGGTAGGATTTCGCTGATCAAACAATTACATATACGCTTACTAAATCGCCATTATATTTATTATTTGTGCTGAACAACACTATTTCCACGGCATCAATTCACTAGTAGGGTTTGGGGAAAACATGCACACTGCCTGATCTGTACAAGTGTTTTACTACCTGGTTAATTATCATCCAATTAATGACGCCATCACTCTAAAGGACCTCCCTCAAAGCCACAGTTTAGTCTTGATAAGCAATAACAGTAATTCTCCATAACACCGCATCGTATTTCAGCCCACCATTGTTAGATGCTAAAATAGAAACAGTGGAATTCGGTGATTTACAAACGTTCCTGACCTTTTGTGAATTTCTTTACCGAGTTATACACTTAATGGAATCATTTTCCGTTCTTTTTCGCTTGGGTGATCAAAGTTTAAGTTTTCATTGTTCTCCAGACAGTAAGCAGCTGTATTGCGCATGTTCATTCTACCTGCCCAGTTTGACTAAAATGTCGCTGTGCGTTTGATTACGTCACTGATGAATGCTCTCTCCAGTTCACAATTCCCTGACCAATTCCCCTCCAATTGTCTCTTCGTCCAAGGTAGAGATTGTTGCAAATGTCGCGCGTGCTGACTATAAAGCCATGGCTCGATGAACATCGAAATGAGGTGGATGCTCAAAAGTCTTTATCGCCCTCCTGGCTCTCTAACTCGATCAAAACAATCAGATTGCTTACAAAAGGTCAGAAAGCTAATTCATTTATAAGAGTGATATTATAGGATTAGTCTGGGAGGTCTTTTGTACCTCAATTTTCTCAAACAGATCAAAGTGGCTAAGTAACCCACGCTTGGTCGCACCCCGAAGCGCTTGGTATCCCCACAGGTGGAAAAGTAAATTGTGCCAGAGGCGGTTATCTTACCTATGTATACCCACAGTTATTGCAGGAGTATATGAATCCGAGAGAGAAAGAGAGAGATAGAGAGAGAGTCGACGACAATAGCAGCTGCAGACAATGCGTTGACAATTTATGAAATACTTCAAAGCTTGTGGCAATGCCTTCTAGGCCTATCGACTATGACGTAGTTAGGCCGTCTATCTTTTCCATGTCTATAGGAAGGAACCCTATAGGAAATCTGACTTAACAAGTTCGTGTGCGTATAATTGTTGCGAAATTAAATGATACATTATTTTTGATACTAACACTAGCGTCATAACAATAACTTAAAGAACAATTTATAAGAATTTCGAAAACGAGTCTATTATGAATTTTGCATACAATATAACTTTGGTAACATCTATAACAATTGCATGGTAATAGAATGCCTGTTACTTAGCAGTTTGTTTAACGTGTCCCAAACCTATTTAAAGATCGTCACCGGTTGAGTCTTATTCGTAGTATTGCACTCTCCTTTAACACCCACACACATACGCGGGCGCGCACACACACACACACACACACACACACACACACACACACACACACTCACACTCACACTCACACACATATGTTCACGCGCTCGCGCCTATCTTCCACCACCGCTCTATCATGACAACACATCCAATAATAACGTCAGTTTGAGTGGTACTACTATAAGAACGTTACAGGCTCGCCGTCTCGCTCACGTTAACAATTCTACGTGTACTATCCCAACCCTTAATGGCTTTCCAAAAACAAAATCATGTTCACATCCCAATACAATAGAACTAAAGGAGTTTTGGCATGGGGAATATATTCACAATGCTTCTCGGTGAATTGTTGGCGTGTTGTGGGATGTCATCATTACACTTAACACGCACAATCTACGGTGACACCTAATGGGTAATACGGGCGTGTTTCTTCAGCACGTTAACTAAATATTCCATTTGGTTACCAACTAGACTGCTTTGCTAACATTCATTAATAATACCATCGTTGTCAGTAGCGTTGGATTTCTAGAGAATACTATTCTAACAGCATGCAACGTACAGTACATCAATAAAACAACACATTCTCTTTTTCAAATACCAGTCAATAAATAGACACTCCACTACAAGTGAGTGAGTTTGGGAATATAGTCATAAGAGCCTTGGTTGTATCCATTCGAAGCTATTGAGCAACTCATTTGTGACGTCATATGTAGTGACGTCATACCGTGCCCCTGGCTGGCATTGTCCATGTGTTGTACATCCCCTGGATACATGCTGCCTGGCAACATCATGCCGTTGCCGTGGTAACCCCTGTTCGATGTTGGCATAGACTGCTGCATATACTGTCCATTGGTGTGGTAGGGCACTTGATTGCTGTGGGGGTAAGGAACAGGGTTTGCTTGACCGCCAGAGTGTTTCATGAGGGTGGGGCTGTCTCTCTGGGGGAGAGGACTGAGCTGAGGGTGGGCAATGCTGCCTTGACTTCCGGGTCGTGGTTGAGAGGAGGGTATACCCAGAGTCTGGTCACAGGGTGGGTGCTGGTCTGGGGTGGGGTTCAGTCTGAGAGAATTGTTAGGGGTGGGGGGTTTGATACCGTCTCCAGACATATCATGTGTATCCGAATCACTCCCTGAAAAACTGGCTTCGGATTTGGTACACATTTTGTCCGACACTTTGCCTCTCGACTCCTTCTTGTGTTTCATTCTGCGATTCTGGAACCATATCTTTATCTGTCGTTCTGTCAGATTCAATAATGCTGCCATCTCGATTCGTCTGGGTCTACACAGATAACGGTTGAAGTGAAACTCTTTTTCAAGTTCCACCAGTTGCGCGCTGGTGTACGCTGTTCGTGCTCTCTTCGTTGGCTCTGAAAAAGACAAAATGATACCCTTGGCGTGATTCGTATGAACACAGACGCTCGTCTCAGGCGAGATAACCTCGCTATTGTTCTATCACTTCATATTTATATCACACACGGCACATAGGCTATACGACCCACCCCTAGCTGCAAGAATCGAACGAGGTTTTATGTAAGCTTATCGACCCGGCTACCCTCTAAGTGACATAGAGGAAGCATGGTCCACGTTCCCAGGTTAGAATCTGGGTAGAGAATGTCACTATAAGAATGTGTCTCAGTTTCCTGCTAGACTATATCTCACTCAACCCTACCAAAGACCTTGCACTTTAGTTTACATTCTTATTTTTTTTATATAATAATTATAAGGTGTATACAATTAATAAAGTACACACTTTAATTCCCCATATGGTTGCTTTATTATTAGTTGCAGTACTTTAAGCATGCTATCCAGCACGGGCTTCCTCATGATAAATACAGTACTTATATGTACATTACGGTTGTTGCTATTGTTGTTATTATTAATATTATTATTATAAATATTATTGTTGTTATTGTACTATACTATTAGTATTACTATTACATATAATGCTATTATTGTTCGTGATGTTATGTTTAATATTACTATTATAAAGCAGGCTATACTGTTCACAATAAGCTGTGGCATATGTTAAGTGAAAGTTCATTTCATCAACTAGTAATGGTTATACGACTGTTATGCAACCATGCTATTGACATTCATTACAATGTACCTGCATTTCAAATTGAATTGACGAATTGCTGAACGTGCCAACTGCCTCTCATAAACCAATCACTAACACATGGCAGAGAACACTGACCGGGTTTTATTTTTATAGAAAGGTGTCGTAAATGTCACTGACATATACATTGGAATAGATTAGGGTCAGTAGATGTATGTTTTATTTTTGGCCAGCTGTTGGTGAAATAAACGCCTTGACCTATATAGACTTTTATTCTTTCTGTTTCCTCACTCAAGCATAGCTCCTGCCGACGGACCGTCCCATGTAACCCCCTCGTTACCGATAACACCGGTCTGTGTAAACCCCCCTCGTTATCGATACATACGAACTATCCTTTTAAAATATCTCAGATAGAAGTAGGAATGTCCAGGAGTAAAAATAATAGTACATATTTTGCAGAAAAACAATGATGTAAATAGACTTTTGGAAACGTACAGTGTAGCTTACACATGAACTAAAGAGGGTAAGGTTAGATATAATGAAAACTATACCATGCATGTGTCTATGCAAGTATTCTTCATAAACATTACTCAGAGAATTATTTTTTTTTAAAATAATAATGAAGGAAATACAAATAAATACATATATCTGATATACTCCAATATCAATGGGGCATATGGGAGAGAAAGAAAGATAGATGTATGCATTGTTTTAATTTCAATCAATTTTCGATATAATAGTATTAGTACATTACCATACACTACATGTCATAAACCAACATATTAATTTTTACTCAGTTTACAATACACTATACCACTTACCATCCTATACGATTTAGTACTACTATTATTTACTGAGTTTGCTATATACACTGTATTATAAACACCTTGTTACCCCTTTATGCACTAGTATTTTCTTTACTCAGTTTAATATTTTGTATTTTTTTACATTATTAACTTTACAATATCCTAGTGCATACATTTCTACATTTACTTTGTCTACTAATATTTACCTTACTCTGTTTAATATGTGAATATTTACAGTACTATAGGCAACGTCATTGTAATCATCTTACTCTATTTACCATATGCTAGTATTTACCTTTCTCGATTTCCTATATATTAGTGTCTACGTGACTCACTTGATAGTGTAGCAGTATTTACTTTATTATCTTTACCACATGCTAGTATTTACCTTTCTTAATTTCCTATATATTATACTGTCTTCTTTACTCACTTTATATTCTTGCAGTATTTAAATCCGTACTGTACTGTACTATTACGCTTTCCTTTAATCGTGCAACTATAGCATACACTAGTATGTAGTCACACTAATTGCTACTTACTTAATTTTAATCATACTAGTTGCCTCTTTATATTGTTTGTATGTGTTAATATTTGCATGATTCGGTTTCGTATATATGCTGGCATATTTATCTTGTCATTCTGTCGACAATTCTGCCTTCTACTCGTGGTTATAATTCACAATAATGCTAACTCTCACTTCTACTTAGCATGAGAACGACATATTTAGTTATCGTGTCCATATCCAATTCTCATCCAAACAATGGCGAAGAAAGGTACATATTCCTGGCTGAAATCTATCCATTTTTATTGCGAAAACCTGTCAACAATCAGCACTGGCGCAGTGATTTCCCACTGAAATGTACAATGCCAGATATCGATTGACGTAGATTGCAACACATGGCTAGCGTTGCCTTTATTTCTGCAAACAGACATTCAGTCATAACTTTATATTATTGAGCAATTAAATCAAACGCAGCCCTTTGAATACAGCAAGAGTTGATGCGTGAATATTTTGTCATTTACATGGTTATTAGGGCAAACTAGCAAGGCAGCTGATTGCTCTAAATGAAGAAAAAAACGTGACGTGGCAAGTTACTAAAATCTAATGGAAATGGTAATAATTTTACATTCAGTTTTCACTGAATTTATTGAATATTCGTTGCAAGAAAATTAAAATATGAAATTAAAAGCAAGAACTATGAATATTATTTGGTGTTAGTCGATAACATGTTAGGATAGCAAAGCAAAGTTGACTTTTGTTTAAATTTGGTATTGCTTTGCTCTTTTAAACTATTTTTGATTGGATAGCTGCGTTTCCCCCCAGAAAACATAAGTACTTATATTGTAAATATGCATGCATGCATGTACAACAAATTCCCTAGTCTGTGCTATACCCAGTTCACACACAGATATTGCCATTCAAGATAGTCCTAGAACAGTTAAGCAAGTCTAGATTGTTGGAGAGCGGCTCATATCAATTAAAAATCAATTAAAAATAGTAACAATTAATATTTAAACTACCAGTATTTTGTTTCAACCTTAGAGGCTATGGATAGTCTACTCCCTCAGCTCTCTGTCTGTCTACCTGACAGTGCATGTCTATCTGTCTGTCTGTCTCTCTCTGCGGGTATACAGTCATGAAAACACACGCATAACACACACACACACACACACACACACACACACACACACACACACACACACACACACACATATATATATTATATAGTTAAATAAAACTGTGCACTGGTAAGAACAATCCGTAGCCTTGGCCGCATAGGCACACCTCCTTATCTAATTCCTGTAATAGTTGAAGCTCACTATGTTCAAGTCAATATACGTAAACTAGGTACGGCTGGAGATTCTGCTTGTCAGAGGCACGAGTAGGAATACATCTGACATTGATGGCATTATCTGTTACAGGATCACCCGGCCGACTCACTGACAGCAGCCTTGGAGACAAGAACTATTTTATCTCGCGGAATCACCTAACAAGAAGTGCAACACGTTTATCAGGAACCTAACGTTTTTCAAGTTCATTTTTGACGAAGCTGCGTTCTTCTTAATTGAAACAGCGTGTTTTGTGGGTAACATCTCTACTTGCATCAAAAGCAGCCAGGATTGGGCTGGTATTTATAAATTTTGTCAGGAGAAGCGAATCTGTTTCCAAAATATTGCCACTTAACAAACCAGAGAAAATATGTGGGAATAACGAATTATCATCAGTCGGAAAATGTGATGAATACATTATAAACCAGATCAAGAAGATAATAACTGGAACCTTTTGATGAAATGAATGGATATTTACGGAATTATACAGTAAAATGTGGCACATGCATTTTAGTGTTGGCGGGTTGCATTTATGGCATAATTACAATAATAGTGTATATTATTTGTGCGTAACACCTCACTTTACAACAGTAGAATCGTTTGGTAATACAGGTATGTGTGCGTGTGTGTGTGTGTGTGTGTGTGTGTGTGTGTGTTTGTATATGTACATTATATATATATATAATCTCTCTCTCTCTCTCTCTCTCTATCTCTCT
>JAULBP010131846.1:0-16575 GCA_032355345.1 Lepetodrilus pustulosus | reverse complement strand
GAGAGAGAGAGAGAGAGAGAGAGAGGCTATTTTATATAGTTACTCAGTGTTTGTCAATATAGTATAGTTCTATCATACACTGTAACTAGTGTATCGCTATTAACAAACCTTAAACTCCTCTGAGAGGATCAAAACATTCAATATTATCTTACTGAATTGTTCCATCACAGATCGGTACGTGTGCGATGGAATGATTCCTCTTGTTGCTAGAAGATATCACATTTCCTGCTCTAAACACGGCGGAGATATTGTACAGCACGTCCTCCTGGTATATACACTCAGCCGGCGCGTGTGTGCCATCTGTGAGCTTCTGCCATCTAGGTGGACAATAATAGCTCTGTAGACTGTAAAATCAGGACCATCTCTGACTCGGATTACTCCCAAGCAATAAAGCAGAACAAATTGGACTCTCTTTTTAGCTTCGTTGCTCAAGTTTATACTCCGAACACTCACGAGGAGCTAGTTGACACGATCCAACCCTCAGACAGTCAACATTTGTATCTAAAATTTCACATCCAGTCAGCCATTCAGTTAAGTAAAGAGGCACGTTGCCTTATATCAGTGAATGTCAGGCAGCAGCAAGGTAACAGGCGCAATGAGAACCATCACATGACCAACTTGACGTACGAGGGACCAGTCCTAATCACAGTCGTACAGTTGGAAGACATTCGTATTGCTAGTCGTACAGTTGGAAGACATTCGTATTGCTAGTCGTACAGTTGGAAGACATTCGTATTGCTAGTCGTACAGTTACAAAGACGTGCTTATTGCAAGTCGTACACTTGAAAGACATCCCTATTTACCAATCGTACGGTTGCAATATATTGTATTGCCAGTCGTCAGTTGGAAGACATTGCTATTGTCAGGCGTATATAGTTTTTGTTTAAAAAAACGCCAAACCATTTAATCATAACATTCATAAGCTTTCGGAGTTTGTTGCACATGTAGGGACTACTTTACCCATATTTTAGGTTATATTATCGACTATAGTAACAATCTATAAGAAGGTTTGTTGATAACTTGCAATCCAAACCAAGAAAGTCACTACGAGAAATCTGATTGGCTAAGAGAAGCGGTCAGGACGAATATTCACACTCGATTCGTCAGATCTTGGAATTGGATTGTACTGGAAACGAACCATTAAAACATTTTTGAAGCACTAGTAAAATTTTAATAATGTAATAAATCTCTTACTTACCTATAGCAATAAATAATAATTACTACGTGGTGATAATTAATTAGTATGCTTAAGAATACCATACTAATATAATTGTGTGCAGGTATTTCGTATTTTATAGTAAAATACATTGTATGGTCCTGGTTTCATTATTTCATTAATAAAATTCACCCGCATTCTGGAATTTTATTGAACTACTTTATAGGATATTCAGAAGGTTCCATATGCTTGTAAACACTGCACTGAGAAGACATATCAGGCGTTGGTTGTTACAGCCAAAATATAATACATACAATCCGATGTTACTTTATGGCTAATACCAATCATTCACATACGGTATTGCCTATTTCGCAATATTAGAAAGCCGCCAGCATCCGTCCTGTGACGTAGGCTGACTTCAATGGTAATCCATGCGATAAATGCATCATAGTTACACGTAGAAATGCCAAAGAAACATTTACCATTCATTACGGACAAAAATACGCACTACGTCTGTAATCAATTCCACATAAGCAAGTCATATGTGCGGCCATTCACGTATCTGTATCTATAGATATTAACTAGGTTCGGGAACATCTCAGGCTTGAAAGCTGACTCGTACACAGAACTATAGAACAATCAAAGATGAAGAATAGACGTAATACGCAAGCAAAATGTGCTTTTCATCCGTGTCCAATCTCACTTACTGGTATTATAATTACGGACCTGCACACAATAGAATAATCTCAAATTTAACATTACTGCTGTAATATTCAGTAAATGAAATAACACTAAATATGTCCTTTAACGTTTCCCATATTCACGACGTGCAGCTAGTGTATTAAAGGAATTGTAAACATAGAAAAACATTTCAAATTTCAATAAGTCAGACTAATTAAATAATATAAGAACTGAAGGTTTATCTAGCAATCTGAACATGAATACATTTCTAAACAGATTGATGTGTAACAACTATCTATTGCTATTATCGGACTGAGAAGCTTAACTGCACAGCAAGCAAGACATCTAAATGTCAGTTTATTAATACAAGCGATAAGACAATGGCACAAATTACATACAACACCACCACTGTCCAGACAGTGGATAATAACACTTAATACTGTCTCCCATGGTGGCACTCTTCATTTAGAGGGACTTTACACGTGTATCTTAAGAGCCTTGTGGATTAAAGCTTCAAGTATGTCTGCGGGAACGTTAACAGAGTGTAGTAATTAACGTAGTCTGTCCTTAAGGCGCACATGTATGCACTCTACATCCTGTGCAGTGATGAGATGTATATTTTAATTTTTTTTTTTTAATTTTTTTTTATATCGCTACTGTAGTCTAGTTTTTCTTGTTGAATGCCAGACCAGGTGTCGAGGTGATACTGAAAGAAAAACCGTTCTGCGAAGGATATGAGTTCACGTTGAATATTACTATGTTGTTTTAAATTTACGTCTGTACTTTATGGCCATGTTTTGAAATTACGCGTATGAATACCGAGAAGGAGATAAAAACATTAATAGTCATATAGACATTATGTGATTATTGTATTTACTAATTCACGATAAATATGCTATATAACAAGACCAAGGCTGTCTCCTTTCTAAATATTCCACGCAGAGATAAGTGTATACAGCTTAATTCACATTAAAAAAAACGTCGTTCGGAGTAATTAGGCATCCCAAAACATTTCAATAATAGACACGACGTGTGTAGATGGACCTCGTGACCTGACACCGACTGTCACGTCGTACTATTCAGGCACTACTGGCCCCAGGACGCTATAGAGCCTAATCACATCGCACTATCTGCACCATGATAATTTATTCATCGTCGCTGTTAAGTAGACATTATTTTCAATTTGGGCCAAGCAGCTATAGGCCTATATCAGAGATGGAGTGATTGCATCACTTCTAAGACATTATTGTTGAAAACGCATTTCTACACGTGTACTGATAGATGACACTAAGATTGCAATCTTTATTATTTTAAGATTATATGCTGAACCCTTTCTATGCATTTGCTTACGTTTTTTGAGTAGTTACATGCAGATGTAAATTTTGCCATTAACAATTTCTGACAAATACATATAGCAACAGGACAAAGCAGATATATAGATATATAGACAGAGAATTTCACTTGCGTTTATCTTCCAACTGGGATTTATGGTAAACTCAAGATCAAGGGACATATTGTGAATAGGGCTAAATTGTTCAAGGGACGCAATCCGACGGTGGTTTATTTATTCAAGGGATGCCATATAAAGAAGCTTCATTTGAGTAATCGATGCTATGTGAAGATCCTTGGTTCATATGTTCACGATAGGTGGGTTCATTGGCTCAGGGAACACTTTTGCAGAGGGTTCACGAGAGGGTTCATCTTTCAGAGAACATCTTGCCATAATGGTTCATTGGTTCAGAGGACGCTTTCGTCTGAGGATTCACTGGATGAGGGGACAGTGAAGACCGTATCCAAGTCGACTATGCTGCGGAATTCATACCAGAAGCTGGACTTTTTAACACCAATGTTAAACGTCCTCAATAACTTGTGATGGATGTAGGACACACCAGATGCACTTGATTTCCTCTGAGAGTTGCAGACGGTATAGCCAGGGTAATCCGCCGATACCGTGAATACAGTGTTGAGCGAGCAAACCAGGGTTCGTGGGCGACAGTGCTGCTAAAGAAGAAGAAGTTGTCCACTGTTTTTCATTGGATGCAACCTCCACTATCGGGACATATATTTTTGGTTCACATGCATGACCGAGGACAATGATGCCATTAAGTTTGCAAATAAACGGTCCCTATCATAGATCATCATATCCAGACATGAAGTCAGGTTGAAAATGTGAGGACAAAGAAACTCATACTTCAATTGTAAATGGTAGCTTGTGCTAAATACAATAGTAACCTTACCCTGACATTTTGAATAGTGAATGTACTAAAAGGTCGCAGAATTCAGACTATTGTTCTTGTTCATTCTGACAGTAGTGATATTACAAGCGATCATCTGCAATGTCGGTACTCAACATATACTAGCAATAAGTAACTTATATAAGATAAGATAAGATAAGATAAGGTGTTATTGCCCAATAGATGATAATATTAATAAGATATCATAATAATATACTGTGCATCAAAATTTAAATAATTTTTAAAGATACACTAATTAGTATAAAATACATTTAATACCTTTTTTTTTAAATTAAAAATTCAGTACACGATACTTTCGATCTGATGGTATAAAAATAGTAACTCAGAGTATGGATATAAAAAAAATGATCTGGGTTGTCTAAAGCGCCTAGGATCTAGACTAGCTACTCCACGGCGCTCAACATCTGCACACGTCATCAAAGTTTCGTATTGTACAGTATTATATGTACTACTTATAAATACGTGAGTTGGAGGAACTGCAGGCTATAACACATACATGTAAATCAATTTTATAATAAAATATGAGCAATTCGAGTACTTTTCAGTAATATTCATGGACATAGAAATACAAAAAAACCATTCATGGTTAACTATCAGGTTTTTCTGAGGTCATCATTAGACATTACTAAGTACAGTTTACTACCAAATATTGCTAGAAGACATTCAGACATACGTTATCAACCACAGGCCTTGGGGAGTCATTTAATTGATAAGATTAAAGAACAGCAATGATTGAAACTAATACAGCTACAAACATCAAGGACGCACGTCAATATCGACAGGATAAAATACACATGCTAGTGTCTGATTGACAGAAGACAACCCAAAACTGACAGCATTACATCTCCGCTATCAGCCGACTCGAGAACTTATCTTTTCATCTGTAATATTTATAATGAGGTTGGATACGTGCTATCGCGAACAATGCACTTTGTTAATATGCCACATATATCAGCTTTGATCCATGGCTAAAAGTAATAATACTCTCAGAGATACGTCATAGAAGTCTCGCCGTTTGGACTGAATCTATTACAATACGGAGAATTCTTTTCATGCTCATTTTTCTATTAATGCATAATTTCGCAGTGCTGCAGCACAACGATAATCATTGGTTTATCATTCTGTTTCTTGTCAGTGGATGACAAATTCTAGTAGTTTGTCATACACTTCGGCGTTATTATACTTTGAGTGGTTTACGAGATACGCACTTAGTCCTTAACTATTATTAGTTTTGATCAGGGTATCGTTTCTCGAAGCTCTCAAAACCACTGTATGAGACTATTGCGCTCTCGTAAGTTCCCGATCGCCATGTATAAAGAGATAGTTACGAGAGTGCTTATGGTCTCGTAGTAGATATGAGAGCTTCGAGCGACGATATCCATCCAGAATCATTAATAATGGTATGTCAATTAAACGTCCTATTAATCTAGAATGGTTGCTGTAACCGTAGGGAAACTAACATTTGTGTGCGATTGTCGATACAAAATACCACACTAAATGTTAGATGATCCTTTGCTAAAAAGGAAAACATACTAGATAAATCATGTAAATTAAGTACACGAATGGGACTATTGAAGCTGACGAGAGAAGACGTAGATGTCAGATGACCTTGATGTTTCTTGACCTTTTCTGTCTGGAGGCCTATTCACGAAACAGTCTTACGATCTTCTTAGCCTAAGAACGTGTATAGCGCGTGCTTTGCGTGTTGTCGTGCGATCACAAGACCGTTTCAAGAATATGCCTCCCTGGAGCTTAACGCAGTACGCCCCCTCCCCAACCTACCTCGCGTGTCAGACTCGGAGGAAGTACTCTAATACAATCATGTAGCGTCATTCCAAAGGATGAGCTTCCCAATCTGCGTTAGGTTTTGTTATTTTGCATTTCTATAATTGGTCGCAAACCTATTCCAGAGACTTTCAATTTGAATTCCTATCACACAGAAATAAACTTGCATTTTTTTTCTGGAAGAGGAAATCACGAGAGCGGTTGGGCCTCCGGCTACAGTGATAACCGCAAGTCGCCGGCCATGTTGGTAGTCATCAAAACATGGAACACCACTGTCTGTTCTGGTGCATGTATGTCGAAGATGAAGTCATTCAGTGTGACCATGTTTGGTTTTCTGTATAACAATGCTGACTGAAAATTGGAAGAATGTTCCCTGACATGAATGTTGTTTTCCTGTGTACATTAGCGGAAAACCTAGACCTCGATTCCTTAGAGATTGAGTAGAAAAATGAATCCTTTGGAGTTAAAATTACACATGGCAAATTGTTCCATTTCTATGAAGCAACGTTAGTTGAGATATATATGGCAAGAGGTCGTTCTGATCTTGTGAGATACTAAATGTTATTAGTCTGTCTGTGCCTCGGGATGCGTCTGCTAATCACTGTTTCAAATGACATCTCTATTTTATGAATACCTATTGTTAGCTGTATGTGTAGTTATGACAATAGTATGAATATCAATCTTTAGTTCTCCATCATATCCATGTTGTTGTTATTATACATACGAATATTGCCTACCAGAAATTCATAACATGTATTAATCTAGCTGAAATAGTGTTATTTTACATGTAATACTAGAATGCATGTAAGTTAAATGTCTATGTTTCCAATACCGACAGCGATGCATGAATTGACTGCTGGGAGATGTCTTGCCAAGATACTAAATGTCGCTGTAATGTAGTGCACTGCGATACCTCATAGCTAAGCGTTTCTGAGACTTGACATTTTACACACAATCTGTGTGATAGCACATTTATAATTATCCAAATAAATTTACTTTAGAAAGTATGGGCGCAATCTTTTCCTAGCGACTATGCTAGTTCCAGTATGTTAACATGTTAATGTTCACGTCATCACCAGTCACATCCTACCAGGTACCACTTCACAGCTGAGAAAATGGAACGTTATTAAAATACGTCAGTTGCCTCAACTAGGTCAAAGTGACGACACAAGCTTTTCAAACTGTGTCTCCTTGTGACCTGTGTACTAAGAAGGATTTCTAGATATAGCCTACTCTATTTTTTCTTTCCAACTAGAATATTCCAGACCTGGTCGGGTTGACTTCCGGTCTGAGACATCTCCTTATAGCATGTGTAATGCACGGGATCATTTTGCGCAAACAGTAACTTGAAACAAGGTCCACTCCCGCAGGTAATATAACCCGAACCCAATCATACACGTATACACAAGCACGCACTCGCACACATATATAACATACCCGCTGACACTCAAGAAATATGTTGATAACTGTTTGAGGTTGGAACATGAATGGCTATATCAAAGTATTAATATAGTATTAAACATTTAAGGTAAATATCCACTAAAGTAAGTTAATGATCAATCACCACTGTAATCAATCAATATATTTTTCGAAAATAATCCATAATGTTTAATCATCTAACGTTTCCTAGACAGATCACTTCCGTTATTAGTTACGTGAGATGGGCGACCTTCCCAGGCAGTGAACAACGAACATGATAACATTAGAATTGCTAGTATATATATATATAAGCTATGTCCAGCACAGAGGTTCTTGACTGTATTTCTTATATGAAGCAAACAAACCTTCCTAAGTACTATCACGGCTGGTTGGCCTAGCTAGATAATGGCCAAAGGAATTTCTGTCTCAGACTATTTGTTTGATTTCTACACTCAAAATTTGTTGTTTACTGGTATACTTATTCTCCAACGACGGACTATTAATTATCTTGTCTTCGAAGCATTAGTTAATTTGTGAAGGAATTCTAAGAAATCGAGTCCTACCACTTTGAATTCCAGGAAAGCGTAGACCTGTTATGCCCCTTTGTATGCATTTAATGAGGAAACGAAAGTAGGGGCCTACAGATTGAATACCGCTAGTAAAAAAATAATTCGATTCACATTATCGGGGGGTGCAGTGGTTTTTTGTCTCCCATACAGCGATGGAAAGGTTTTTTGAAGTACAAACATGATTGCACGTATGTCAAGTGAATGTACTTTGCAGGTGTGGCTAGGAACTAGTCCAAAACAAACATTAATATATGTGATAGTATGCCTTTAATACTTGATATACACATTTTATAGGTGATACGATGTTAAACTAGCTATAATAAATTTATTCGCCTGTCCTTATTCTGTGAATATGAGATACAGAAACGGCGTTCATACATATGTATCAAATCAACTGTCTTATAACGATGGCTAAAATATAGCTATTTGTACCTTCAATTATACCTCGGAAGATCTTTTTAAAAACACACACACAAACACACATTTCCCATTAATACTAACAGACAAGTCGACAGATTACGTGTCCTTTCAAAGTCATTCATTTCCGGGCGGACTACAGAATCAATGCAATAGGCTTCACTTTTATCTTGTCACTTCCATGTGTGTATGGGTCCCTCCTTACCATGCTGTGACGGGCATAATTGAAATGGAGGCTATTAGCTCATGTGTCAGTTTCAGTTAGCTAACCACATGTGTTATGCAATGATCCCCACTAACGTCAGAGCAAGGCGTGAGATTGGCAGGTAAATCTCTGTGTAAATGACTGATGATTGCATATATCAGAATCTACTTTCTCTCTAGGATTTGTCTTGACTGCGATTGTGTCATAAATATGTCACAACTTATGTTAATTGGTGAGATTGTAGATGTATACAACTACTTGCACAGTCGTTGTGCTAACTTATAGTAAAAAGACAAGCATTTCTGTTAAATGCGGGTGTGCGAGTGTACGCATATAAACATAAAAACAATATGCACAAAATCACAAACACAAACACATATACATACATACATAAACACACACATGCATACATACACACCCACTCACACACACATACATACACACACATACATACATACATATACACATATACATGCACACACATACATACACACATACACAGTCACATACACACATACATACACACCAACCCACACATACATACACACACATACATACATACACACATATACATACACACATACACACATACATACACACATACACACATACACACAGCCACACACACATACACATACATACACATACATACATACACACATATACATAACCACACATACACACACATACATACACAAACACACACACGCATACATATACACCCACTCGCACATACATGCATGCACACATACACATAAACAAATACATACACACAGCTACTGCCACACACACATACATACATATACATACACACATACACACGCACACATATACACACATACACATACACATATATACACACACACACATGCACATACATACACACATACACACAGCCACACATACATACATACACACACATACACACACACACACACACACACACAGACAAATACATACACACATGCACACACATAGATACAGACACATACGGACACAGAGACACAGATACAGCGACACACATACACACACATACACACAGCCACAGCCACACACACACATACACATAAATACATATACATACACACATATACACACATATACATGCACACACACATACAAACATATACACACATACACACAGCCACACACACATACACATACGTACACACACACAGACACACACACACACACAGACCCACAAACACACAAAGACACACACCCACCCATACATACATACACACATACACACAGCCACAGCCACACATACACACACATACACATACAAATACACACACACACACACACACACACACACATACATACAGCCACATACAGACATACATTCACACAGATACATACATACACAGATACATACATACACATATACACATATATACACACACACATACACACAAACATACACACACATACATACACACATAAATACACAGCCACACACACATACATACATACATACATACATACACACACACTTACACAAATGCATACACACAAATACATACATACAGACACACACACACACATATAAACACACATACAAACACACATCCACAAACACACACATACACACACATACACACACATATACTCACAAACACATACACACACATATACACACACACATACACACACGTACGCACACACACACACACACACACACACACACACATACACACAATCGAAGACATACAATCGCACTTATGTGTGGATGCATTTTAAACAGAGAAAAATAGATCAAATTAGATGCCGATATTATGTTGGGTATTTACTAAACAACCATCGAGATTCCTATCTTATTTGGTTTTTCAAACGAAAACTCCATCGCTAAGGTATTTTCAAGTAGGAAGAAGAAACTATAACTATTATGACGTACGGTGTGACAAAGTCTCAACTTCAAGATAATCATCAAAGCATATAATTTTCCACGGTTACTATACAGTTTAAACCATGTTATTAGATCCGAAATAATATCTTTTGTAAACCTTACCTAAAAGTACAACTTTACTTTTTACATATAATAAGCATTCCACTGTTTACGGACAAATACATGTAAATGTTGGTATTATTAAACTCAGCAGAAATGTATACCATTGTTCTGTAATTACAACACACCGTTATGATATGACTTGCGCGTGGGTTTACTACAAACGTTGAGACCGCCCCCTGCCATTCCACAACAACACAGCAAGAAAGCATACACATTAGGATCAAAGGAAGCGTCCTGTCTGTTTGGTGCCGATGTACTATCGATTGCACACCATCAATCCCAGACCCTCTTTAAATCGATGTAAGTTTGCTACTTCCCTAGCCACACCTATTCTCACACTGTTATTAAGTGTGTGGAATATCAAAGGATCAGCGTGGCCACAAATAAATGTTAATTGGAGTTGCAACACTTCATTCCATTGCTATAATACGCATGTGATATGAATACTTAAAAATAGGAGATTCTTCTAGGTGTATTATGTACATAAATATATTTATATTATATTATATTATATGTACACTAATACATTTCTAAACATATTAAAACCAGTGATCTTGTGGATAATATACTGATGGTTTCTCCATCTATAATTATGTTACTCGTTTTATGATTGACAGTGACGGATACCAGATACTTGGACAAGACAGACCGAGGCCTTTTCTCGGGAATCAATGTGCATGTACATCTCTAATGGCCTTAATGAACTGCACTGCGTACAGATGACCTTGAGAAGAATGCGTGTGACATTGGTCGCAGTGTCTCGGAATAATGTCATGGCCTTTCTTTGTTTCCAAATAACCTTGTAGAATTAAATCCGGTACGTCAATAACAACGCTCCTGAACCTAGTATTATAAAGATACTCTTGCTAAAAATGGTGGTCACACCTGAATTATTTACTAAACTCGTGTGTATTACTTGTCATGGTTTACTGAAAATAGTCATACGACTGTGTTCTTCAGATTGTTTCTCTTTCGTAACTAGATTAAGTGTTTTTGTCATCGCCTTGCCAACCAAACTATCGGTGGGTACTAATTTAGTACAAGTAATGATTGATTGCTGGTTTTTGCAATGATGTCTAAAATGGTCAGAATTGATGCATGTGTAATGTACCATTATGCCAGAAATGCGTGAAGGTATATTTGCAGGTATATTCCCCACACAACCAACTCTTTCACACCACCTGTTACCTAATATAATTGTAGCTATATTGTTATTAGAGTATGAAAACCATGTTTAGCAAAAGTATATAAATATATATAACAATCAAATGTACTTACTATTCATGTAATCGATACTCGTATATATCTGGAATTGTGTGGGTGGAGTTATCTTTCAGGAATGCGATTAGATATGTTAGGATCTCTTTTCAAATATATACTGTGCTTCTAAATCTTCAAACAATTAGAATTTAAATGTCACCATTCCTAAGAGTATTTCTATAAATCTTCAATCCTCAGTTCAATTCTCCTGCTGAATGTCACGAAATCCTCCACAATATTAAATGAGTTGTCTAAATGCTACAAAGGCTATTCACTGCACGTGCATCATACACGCAGATGAGATACGCGTGTACAACTCACCTGGCGAATACTGATCTCTAAATGAATGTTGTCGTAAAATGATCGTATACATTTTTTAAGTGAATATTCAAAAGAAATTGATTTTAACATGTTTATAAGCTCTTGCAGTTGTATTATTCAAAACCAGACTTCTATAGAGAAATGCTGTCTTGAAGTTGCAATCAAGTCACAATGACCTCGTCCACTCACTACTGTGTCTAACCCTGGGTATAACATACATGTATGTAGATCTCGTGTCTCGAAGACATCGTTATCAAAAGTAATGTACTGCTGATACAACGGTTAGGTACTTCCAGATGGAAGACGTGCATAAGAAAACGAAGTCAAATTACCCTCAAATGATGTCTGGGTAATTCTAGCCATAATTAACTTTAGCAATGTCATCGTTTAGCATGGGTCATATTAAGAATAGACTTGGAGATATATTGATTTCGAATAATGTTCTTCTTTGTATACGGTTCCTGGGGTTGGGAACCGCATGGTGAGGGGTGAGGAGGGAGGGCTGTATATGATTGAGGAGATATTGCGTAGGTAGATTCCATATTTAGGAATTTATGTATTTGATGTTCAAGATGAGCTATAAAGAACTACACTGATTAAACTATTTATATCATTATATGATTATGGGATTCTTCTTGGAAATGTTTATGAAAAATCCATCGAAATGAATATTGCGGTCTCCTCTGATGAATATCTTGAAATAAAGACGCACGTCGCTCCCTCCTCATCGTTCTCTCTCTCTCTCTCTCTCTCTCTCTCTCTCTCTCTCTGTCTCTGTCTCTCTCTCTCTCGCTGTGATATTATCCGCATCTCCCAATGTCTTCAAAAACTTAAATTATTTCCTTTTTTACTTCGCGATATACATGACTGTATGTCTGTGATACAATGTAACCGAAATTCAAAGTGGAATGGTAGTATAGGCCAGGCAGCAACATTTTACAGCCGCTTCAACTATTCCGCTAGAGCAGAGTAATGAACAGGGTATCGTTTCTCGAAGCTCTCTTATTCTTTACGAGACCATAGCGCTCTCGTATATTAGAGATCGCTACGAGAGTGCTTGTGGTCTCGTAGTATATCACAGCTGCCTGTTACAAATAGTATTGGAAACACTCGGTAATACTATCTCTATATAATATTACCGAGGGTTTCAAATAATATTTGTGAATGTCACCTGTGTGTAGATATAAGAGAGCTTCGAGAAACGATAACCAGGTGTACGATGAGTACCGAGCGCCAATGTAATACATTTTTTATTACAAAGGGAGTGTCGTACACCCACGTAATACAAGTATGTAGGTCTATTATGTAGTATGCGCTGCTGTAAGATTACACAGTTTGTGTACTATATTTTATTGTATTTCTCATTCATTATGAAAGTTACATTATAACATAAGGTTTAGTACACGTATAAATGCACACATGTAGATTAATGCAACAGTTTGTTCATTTCGTCTGAACAAAGCATCGTGGAAGGATAAGAAGGAATTAACACATGAATGTATTACGTACATGTATATCGACAATCTGAGAAAGCAGTATAGGCTGTGTATTCTTGTGGTAGTATTGGCTAGTCACGCCTCCAATCAGAGTGTACTATTGGCTGGTCACGCCTCCAATCAGAGTGTACTATTGGCTGGTCACGCCTCCAATCAGAGTGTACTATTCTGTATCACCCAATCCAGAGATTCCAAAGGAACGGATTAACAACGAATGTTTCATGCCGACCACGAATTTTAGCTTTTATTGATGGTATTAAATAAATACGTGAATGTGTGATGACTTCCTTCTCGTACGTGTAAATACGTGCATTAGGTAATACGTATGCAGGGTGCACCAGAACACCGACGTACAGACACAACACAATTTACATGTCAGCGGTAATTAAAAGAGAAAATAATGCTATTCATATTATTAGCCAAATAAAATGAACGAATGAGGTAAGATTAAGATTTGGACAAGCCATAATTATTACAGTTATATTTTTAATGTGTTAATTGTATTGAGAACACTGTCGATGTACTTATATTCGTGTAGTAATATACTAGCAATAGTTGCACTTCAAAGAAAGGTTCTAGCCAATAATAGGAACATCCATAACATTGAAGAGTAAATATAATACAAGTTCAACATGGGTAATGAACATAGTAATCAAACGTAACTCATAGTCATAGTTCACTCGGGATATGCATGTCTGCTACATAATATACAATTCAGACAATTGAAGCTAATATGCCTATTTACAATAGTATGCAATTAGCAATGTGCAATAGATGACAAATCTATTTTGTTAGCTAATTCAGTTTGTGAATGTATATTATTGGAACAATTTATTAGCATCGTTCAACACCATTTTAATATGATTTTCATAATCCGGACTAATATACTGGACAATGAAATTGGTCTGTTTCTCGTGTTATATTGTATTAATTACATTTGTACATTATCGGATGTCTCATTCGATATTCTAACGTTCGGTGTCATACAACAATAGTTGATCATTGATATATGATTAACCCTCTCCCTGTGCAGGCAACAGGAGATGCCCTGAAGAGCAGTGGTTAATCCAGCAGGGAGAGGGTTAAACATATTTAGATGTAAATGTATTGTGCGTCCGTTCTTTAGACATAATGTCACAAACGTCAAATATATTTACTCAAATATATTTCTCAAACATATATTGACAATAAAAAGCACAAGAATAATGCAAACATGTCATAGTTAGTCTGTCCACTCAGGCTTTCAACACTTTGTTCAACACCGTCTTCTTCATTCACGACGTACTTCGAATTCTCGTCAGGAACAACTGTACAATTTTCTTTCAGTAAAGTTTTGAATTCAAAATCCTTTAGATCTTTCCGGGTATTTCGCAGGGAACACTGCCCTTCTAGCGTCCATGGTTCTGCTTTCTGACTAGCCTCATACACGGAACAGTCGCACGTGATGTTCGTCCCTTCCAGCCACACATACTGGAAGGTTTTGTCCTTGTAATCCAACATGAAGTGTAGGTCTGTTATCTTCGTGCGCTTTAAGCTGAGTGAGATGCTGCGACCGGCATCAGCAAATGTTCCCGGCTCAATAGCAGCAAGAGGGTTGTCGTTGAGCTCGTAGGCTCTGGCCGCCACGCCAGCCAACGAGCCAGCTTCTAGAGTGGAAATGTGGTTGTTGTTGAGGAACACGTTACTGAGTTTGGGTAAGCGTGACAGGAAGTCTGTTGGTATTTCTGTTAATCCTCTGTCGTTGAGGTATATGGTGACTAAACAGTTCTTCTGTGGTTCCAATATTGTGACTTGAAGAGGAATCAGAGTTTTACTCAGGTCTAATGTTTTCAGACAATAGGATCCCGCCAAAGACAATGCCGACATTTTCCCCAGAGGATTCAGGGCGAGTTTAAGAGTTTCCAGTGCTCTGAGAGAGTGGGTTCCTTCGGTTGGAACATCGTCCAAGTCACAGCTATTCATGGACAGACTCTTCAAACCATCCTCGAGTCCTCCAAGTGATCCTCTGATCAACGTCAAACCTTCGTTGTCATTTAACACCAGATCAGACAAAGATCCCATCCCCTGAAAACTGCCTCGATGGATAATCTTGATGTTGTTATGTCGGAGAAATAGTTTTTTCAATTTCTTCAAAATTCTTATAGCTGGGGGAACTTCTCTCAACCAGTTGAAAGTCAGGTCCAATTCTTCCAGATTGTCTATTCCTGCAAACACCTGCTCTTCCATTCTGCCTATGCGGCAATTATACATCGCTATTTCCCTTAAGGACGTGAGGCCAAATCCGTTGAAGATGTTTGAGGAGACAACTCCGTCAAACTTCTGAGAGTTGTAGTTGAGAATTAGTTTCTCCAGCTTAGTGAGGCCTCGGAGGAATGTAAAGGGAGCCACGAACTGAAGATGTATGCTTTGTAGAACCAGGAACTCTAATGTGTCCGCCAGGTTCATGAGCGCGCTGTCCTCCATCTTCAGATTCTCATTCTCACCTAGAAACATCATGGCGATATTCAAACCGGTCGGGAAATCAGACTTGGATATGGATTTGATTCTGTTCCTGGAAAGATCCAAACGTTTCGGTAGTCCATTGGACTTGAGAGACACGAGATCTGGTACTTTGGTGAACTGCCTGCCCTTGCAGTTGACGAAGTACGTCTGGCCTAGTTTTGGTATCCGTCTAGTCCGACATACACAGACTCGCGGACAACTTTGGTCTGCGGCATCCATGTGGAGCGCCCTGGTCAGTATAAGCAACACGATCAGCAGGAGGTCGGAGGTCGTGGATGCCAGGTCCATCGTGACTTCAGCGTGGGTCAACTGCGGGTAAGCTTGCTATCCCTGAAAACAGAACGTCCATCAGTTACTTGTAAGCACGGAACAAATTTGTGGAGATTAATGTATTTGGATGGGATGTGTGTGTACTGTGTGTGTGTGTGTGTGTGTGTGTGTGTGTCTGTGTGTGTGGCGCGCGCGCGTGTGTGTGTTTGTGTGTGTGTGTGTGTGTAT
>JAULBP010131735.1:0-16580 GCA_032355345.1 Lepetodrilus pustulosus | reverse complement strand
CTGTCGACTGATACGGTGTCCCATTGCCGTAGCTGTAGTTTACGTCGATGTGATGGAGATGTTTCTTAGATGATTAACCCGGATGTAACGGTCTTCAACGGGCATGGTCAACTGCGGTTTTCCATGTCTAGGCCAGTCTGATGTCTGCCCTGTCTGTTGTAATCGTTGCATCAACCAGGTAATACAAACACGCGTGCATACGAACGTTCTACCAAAGACGACATGCGTGGCTCCTTGGTGAACCATACCATCGACGCTCTCTCTGTGTGTTGTGGTTAGATGTAGACTTTATTTTGTGTGCTTTTGGTTGTTATGTTTCTAACGAGCAATGTCAGCAGTTTTATACAATACCTTTGCACATGTATTTCGTTCTACGGAACCAAAAGTCATTTTGGCACAATTCGCATTTTTCACGAAAATCCTCACTTATCCCCGCTTTTTTTCACTGAATACAGTTGGTTGTATATGTGCGACATATTTCTGTACTATTTCATATCTATTTTCTAAGTTCTAAAACAAATAACGTACTTTTATGTTGGTATACTTTCTTTTGGACGTTAGTATAGTACCTGTACAGGTATTCATATAGACCATGCACACACCTTTATGGCAGTGACAAGCATGAAACACTATACTCTTTCTAAATAGTACCTGAAGACACTGTTTCGAAAATAAAATCATGCATACAGCTAATATTGACATGCTATAGTTGGCAAACCTGACAGTTGACATTATATGATAGTTTGTTCGTGTGCATGGATTATAGTTCCTCATGTCTTTCATGTGAATAATCCATCACATTAAATGGCAGATGCACACATAGATCTGACATCGCGTGGGTTTAAGCACTAAGTGATAGGACATCTTGACACTAATGTCGTCTCAAACAGCCAGTATGCTTAAGACTGATATAATAACCCATAGCTAAGATTAAAATTAGCGACCAATATGCAAGCATGTTTGTTCAATACCAAGGAGCTCGTTTTCATGAATGCAATGTTTGTCTCTACTGTTTTATTCCTGATTAGGCTGTTGTCATGTGACCGATAGTGCTGACCGATCTTCCCCGACTCCGCCGAACGTTCGTAGCGCTAACTTTTGCATGTACAGGAGTTGCGACTCTGGTAGCGATACGAGCGTTCTGTGGAACTGGATGTTAGGCCATTACCTACATAAAACCAAATACGTGCTTTGGAAGATAAGAGGTAGATCTCAACATCTAAGCCAAGCTGTTCTTTGAAGTTTCTCATCACGTATGCTTCGTGCTGCAATTGAGAAGTCTAACCAAAGGATTTATTTGATTTGGAAACAGTGGAATGAATCCAATAGTCTTGACCCACGTGGTCAGATCTGGGCTAACCGTCGGCCATGGTTGTTCCCCCAACATGGTCAAGTCAATGGATAACGCTTAATTGCGTGTTTCTCGCTCGGATTAATAAGCGTCTAGTATGGATGCCCGTGGCGAACCCAGCCCATAAACAACTCGGTCTTATTCATTTTCTAGTTTCCCACTTTCATTACGGGAATCAATTATAGCCATCGATCGTATTATGGAATAGCGGACAATGGCATAGCGTGCTTAGGGACCTTTATGATATGGTGATGGGTTCAAATCGGTGGGATTCAGTTTTGGTGAAATCGTGTACACAACTAGGGACAGCTTAATCGGGTTTACAAAGGACAGGGCAGAAATAACGATATCCCTTAACCTCTTGCTTGTAATAGAGTGAAAGCGATACACACGATTAGCAATCGGCAAACACCTAGATACACGCTAACCCTATGCCTTGTACATGTATGTATATTGGTGCATTTTTTTTCAGTTTAACTTCGACACTTATCGGAGGAATCGTAATGGAATTGCTGTAATAATTATACACTGCGTTAGATTTTGTATTGACTCAAGAAGACCATTTCCATCATCGGCTATCTAGATTAGGCATTACAGAAGCGTTGTATATATGCAGCGATATTAGACACGGTTTATAACGAGGAATATAATTCATGGATTGAAATCTGTTAAAGGTCAGTTAAAGTATTAAATACACTAGTGTACAAAGCTTAACGTACAGCAGACATCCAACGAGCAGAACATAATTTAATTATCACATAGTCACCGGGTAGTGATATCGAGCAAATAATAATTCGCCTTTAGGTGTTAATTGTAACAAATCTGTGAACAGCCATGGGAATCAAAGTAGCATGGCGATTCGCTGATAGCGTTACCGGCGGACAAGATCGAGCATGGCGATGTACAGATAGGCATAATTTAATTATCAAACCGCTTTTACGAAACGTCATAACAAATCAATATTCAATCTAAATAATAAACATTACCCATTCATCTTACAGCGTAATATCCAAACAAGTCACGCGTTCATATCCATAGTTGTTATCATGTGTATAAATCTATTCATATTTTTTTCATCTGTAGTATTTGCCTTATATCTGTTATTAGTACCAGATACCGTAATTTCGATGCGAACGTTCTCTCAACTTATACATGGGGACTCCGAGTTAATAACAGAATACAAATATGCCTCAAATAGTGGCATTCCAAAATAATATTTTATTAGCAATAATAATAAGATATATATTTTTTATTATCAGGATGCATAGAAAAGTAGTACGATGTCTCATGTTGTTATGTTTGTTATCAATTTTACGCATGTCTTGATAATACATTATTTTCTTTTATATTTCTGAGATATTCCCAGTGGAGATACGACATAATTTGAAGGACACAAAAACCATATGAAATAATACTTTTTCTTTAAGTACGCACTAACATGTTGTTCATTTACTTAATTACTAATGTTCGACGACGACACGTAATTTTAGTTCTTGCTATTTAAATGATCTTCGAAATGATCGTTCCAAAACATTTGCCAATGCAATTTGAAGAACTAATTGGTTATTGTATTTTATCAGTGGTTTGTAGTACGACAGTGACATACTATTCTGCATATTCATAGATTTGTTACGAGGTTTTACAAGTACACTAGCGCAAGCTCTAAAAGACAATAATAATCATCTTCTTGGCAGGTGTCAAATGGATTTTTAAAATTTGATATGTGCATTCAAATTTGATGGAAATAATTGCCACATTGTAAATGCAATAAAGCAGATAAGAGTCTCTATTTTGTCATAAATAACGATTGTCCTTCATGCTGTATTTAGTTCCAGATTCCTAAATCACTTCCTAGTCCTTATAATATAATATTACTTTAAGTGGAGAATGAAAGTCTTGCTATTGTATTTAGATTCCGTAGTTTTATCATTTTCAAAATGCGATCTTGTTTTCTATTTACCATTACTAATGTTTCCACTCATGATTGTATTACCACCACGTATGTTCAATGTTGAAGTAAAGTGTCATTTGAGCTACAGAACCAATCGCTTTCCAACGGCTCGTGTATACCCGTGAATACATTATCTATTTACTGACTGTAAGTAAACTGTTGATCTGGCGACATGATAGACTAATAGGCATTCACTCTCAGTAATCCCAAATAGCAGTTGTCAACGTAAAGAGTCTGAATAAAAACCACACACAAAGTACCTCGGGCAAATTTTGCGCTCGATTTCATCTGTTTAGAACGAACGCCAACTAATTTCCTACCATCTTGAAATTGGAAGGACATTTTGCCTTCGGCAACTTGAACACTTGAAACTCAACGACCCACGTTGTTGTTTTTTCCTCCTAGTCCTTGTGCTGGATGCCAGCGAGAACCACTCAAACGAAAACCACTTCCTCTCACTTCCAGTTTCAACTCACAGAGACATAAGTTCCCAATTTGAAGAATGGTTTTCTTTGTACACTTATCATAATTGATTTGCACCTGACCGTTTAAGTTCTGTCCATATTTTCTTAAATAACAATTTAACTGTTCGTACGTCACGTGGGAATATGGTATCATGGCACCATGTCATCAGCAGTTATAACCTATATACACATTAATACGTGCAAGCATAGATTGCTCATAGAAAACTGGCAAGTGGTTCAACACAGATAGAAATACTAGAATCTGGAATGCATGAATCACCGCACCCCAGAGGTACTTATTACGTTATCTCTTCACAGTACCCCTAGCACACATCTAGGGGAAACTCGCGCAAAGAGCCAACCAATGAAATCATTTTTGCTGGTCACATGCATCTAGTCTACGTTGGAATTATGTCCATTTGCATATGTTATATATTTTTTAATTGGTCACTGAAAATGGTTTTATTTATAGCTCCTTAGCTGTTTGCGCGAGTTTTCCCCTAGCTGTGTGCCAGGGATACCGTGAAGTGATAACGTAATAAGTATCTCTGTGAAGCGAGGATGGAATGCATGAAACGTGGGATTTGGTAATGAATATTTCTATCTGTTGTACTATCCATGCTAGTCTCTCTCACAGACCCTGTTCTCTAATACTCCTATTCGAAATATCTCCTATGGACAAACGCAAGTCTAGATTTTCTGGGGAACAGAGGTTAAAGAAATTCAGAGGCTCCTTTCATATTCAAATAGTATACATCAGTACAATTTATTAAAAATAATTTACTTTCATCCTCTGAGACTATTGACAGTGTGCTATCCATGCATAACACGATCTTCCAGTGTGACTATTTATTATGATACCTTCCATCATGCTACTGTAAACGTCCGAAACATATAGTAGATATACACTAGGAATAGTTAAAAGTAGCAATTTTTTTTTAATACGGTGTCGCATATATGTGACTATTTAAAACATGCAATTAATTATGTTCTGTTCTGTACCGACTGACCCAGGTCATCTACAGACAAGCACTTCGCGGACACAATACCTCCAGGTTCGGTAGCTAACGTCTGTCATTATAAGTTCAGTAGTTAGCAGTTCAGTTCAGTTTATTCTCATATGTTATCAGAGACATTACAATTAATCTTAATGTATCTTTTGGGAAATAATTGAATTGAATGAATCTATCTTGATTGAGCTTGAACAGCTTCTTCGATATATCACCATATATCGTCATCTTGCTCGTGCTTGTACCGTATATCTGAACCAGTACAGAGTGATCTATAAATGCCAGCCTAGTAATACAGCATTATACGAATGCAGTGCACTTTTATAAGTAATGCTGCATGGAAATGGCCTACCGCAGGGAAATAAATCTGCAAATCATCTTAGAATTAACAGTAGGATATTGGTCCGATCCACAAAGCTATATTAGCATTACACTCTAGATCGTAAGCCTACCGGAGTGCTATAATTATGTAGTGATCGCAGTCTCTCCGCAGAGCTATCGTAAATGCATGTTGTAAGTATATCGTAAGCTAAAAATATATATACGTGCCTTGTCGCATTTGCTTTACTTCCTTACTTGGTTGACCAAATTGTATGAACAATTCGTAATAGAACACATGTTCTGGATAACCCCAAAATAACAGCAGCTTGCGGCACAGGTATTACATGACGTACTATTTGTTGGTTCAAAATGGTCTAGTTACATTCTTCAATTCTACGGCTGAAAAGCAACTTATGTCCGTCTATTTTGCAGAAGAGGACACCATTAAGATGACGGAAGTGTGTGCGACTGATGGCACAGAGATGACGTGCGACCACGAGCAAGTGCTGCGGATAGGAAGCATCGTCTGTGGAGGAGGCAGTCATGCGTGCACTCCAGGCACCAACCAGACCATCTTTGCCGTGTGTCAAGGTCAGCGCACATGCGCAACGTTAGGACTGCGGAACATGTTGTATTCTTACTGTGGCAGTTCCTTCGACATCAGCAGACAAATACACGTGACATTCACGTGTGTCAAAACAGGTAAGACGAGTTACGAAATATAGAACAATATGTTTTAATGTTCTTGAACGTGTTTGGCCATGGTGTCAGTGATTGAATTATGAATACCTAATTCGCAAGTTTACTAAGACTAACAGAATAAGTACTGTATGCATACATTCATAAGAAGACATGATGGAGTGTAGCCAATGGATATAGAATGCACTTTCTCGATGACTGACGGTGAAGTCTGGCAATTGTCGTGCTGTTCCCTTGAGCTCTGTTAACATGTTAACAACGAGAGGCAGTAAACGTCCCACCCACATTGTGATGTTAATGTGCAGCGTACCTTAGATGCATGTCAACGTGCTTGACATCCTCGTCAGGAAACACCAAAAAAACACACCACAAAACAACAAAATAAAACAGAATGAATGCTTCAGCATGATGTCTACTTGCGCTATCTGGCAGACTGTTATACCACTATACGTACAGTACTGACGTTTGATGTATTTATTCATAGCAGTTAAACACGCCATGGACAAGTTTAACAATTTATATTGCAGAAACTTTTAGTTCTCTGGCAAATTTCCAATATTGAATTCTCTAAACTGTGTTCTCGTGTTTGGTCTCTGGTTAGTGATGGCACGTGATATGTTGTCAATGTGCCATGTTCAATTGGTGTGCACAGATGATCGTTTAAGGGTTTCTGTATGGACCGTGTTTCGTAATGATTAAATCACGAAGCATGTATAACACTGACGGTGGTATTAAAAATTTTAACGAATAAGATATATTATTTCAATAAAATCGTACATTTCTTTAATTCTATAATCTATTGTATTGTTCAGAATAATATCTCCACCAACATGGACTTACCCTGAAACCATAAAAACGACACACACACGCACGCGCACGCACACACATACGCGCGCGCACGTACGCACACACACACACACACGTACAAATAAAGCTTTTGGTACGGAATCAATTATCTAGTCACTAGTTTGTCTATGTTATAGCAGCCATTCAGGAGATTACAGGTTGTGCTTGTGCTAATTTTTATATCATACTCTAATAATGTTCACAGGAACATCCTCCATGAACTCCCAACAAACAAATTATAGTTTAATGTTGGCGGGCAGGAAACTGAACCTTTATGTCTTCTATTGATTTCTTCTTTTCTTTGAAACTTTAAGGCAATTCGATGATTCTTTAATTTTTTTTCTTTATTATTCCACTGGAATAAAATTTGCATTTCCTTAATATTAAGGTTTCATGGATAAAATCTTATCACTATTAAAGTTACACCCACGTTGACCTATCTAAGAACAAAATTAAGGAAACAAAACCTATGGTATCTGTATGTTTTAAAGAACCCTATCGAATCAATGGCATTCCTGAAAATGCAAATATAAATAATCGTATTGATTTCATAAGGGGGAGAAATGAAGGACTGTGCACATCAAATAAAACTCTGTCAGAAAAAGTTGATTAATACGGCCGTCTTGACGAGGCGGTGAATAGACCACGAAATTGTTTTTGAAAGACTCGCTATCCCAGATAGTAGCGAGAGAAAAAACCGTAATCGCTGAGAATTAAATTTGCTTGGGAAAGAGTATAAGAACCGGGCTTGCGATCTCCACAGTTGGATAGCCACAGTTACGGGGAAATGGCGCGATTATTAAGCCATGCTTTTCCTTTTATTAAAATACGGCTTCCTCGATGGCTGGCCGTTTTTCTCGCTAGCTTCGTAATCTATCGGTGATTTCCGGATTGTCAGTGGACTACAATGGAAGCCAGTAGCAGTGTCTGGTGCTCACTAACCAAGGGCGATAACTGTGTCGTAGATAAGATACTTCCAGGCGGGTTTTGGACTGGAATCTTTGGCTTTGTAGCCAATTATTGTATTATCCCGCCCTGGGTATCGACATAAGAGCAAATGCCGTCCACAGCTTCGTAGAAATATACACTTTTATTTGCAGATATACCTCGATAATGTCAAATACCATGTATTCTCGTAGAGGTAAGGCACACTTTGCATAAACATTCCTTCAGCATCAGGAATTGACAGGTGCAACCCTGATCCTAACGAATTGATACCATGTAGCTTTCTAGGCTACGACCAGACAATCCAGATGTGCATATTTTAGTATGTTTTATGTTGTCTAGCAGACATGCACCACCACGATATCTGAAACTTATGGATAACCCAGTTTATTTATCAAAGGTTTCGATCCTAACAGAGCCTATGGCTCGTGCGGTATTCGTCCTAAATGGCTTCATTCTCTATCGTACGCGTTCTGTTCGTCCCAGGTGGCAGAGTTCCGTGTTTATTTGACTCCCATTGGACCCATTCAGTATTTAGATCGCGTTATGTTATAGTATGCCGTGCAAAATGTGCATATTATGCATTTACATAAACAATTACTAATAAGGTTATACTGCCAAACTATATACTTCAAAGATTAACAGCTTACTAATGTTACTAAGAACATACACGCACTCAGATGCGTGCACACACATACACGTCACACGCACACATACACACACACGCACAGCCACACACACACCTACGAGACTTTCAATTGAGTTTTTTATGTACGCAGTTTACACCATGTGGCAAAGGCAGCTCTAATTTCATTCATGACAAACTACAACCGACTGATAATGCTCAGAAGAGTGTATATATTCATCAGAAAACCAATAGAATCGGACATATGATCTCGCCATTGTGGCTACACCGCAGCTCATGTCTAAACATTCAAAGAAAATCTTCCTACTTCTGCTAGAGGTGTAAATTTACAGTGAAGAAGAGCTGAGCTCCAATCGGCCTTCTCTCCGTGATGAAACACGCATCAGCATTAGTTACGTATAATTCTTCAGTTCAACTAAACTTTACTTCTGTATACAATATTGTTTCCTCTGGGAATGGACTCAATTGAACATGGTTAACAACAAGACCATCCAGTACTTCATCTCTGTCCGTGACTGCTTATATTCCATGGCTACCGGATATGCGTGACACATAGCGCAATTGTCGTCTTATTCCAAGGCCGTGTTCTTTCGAAGCACTTCTCAAACACTCCATAATGACTGATGTTTTGATTTAAATAATTAAGGTAACTACATTTAACTCGAATGTCTGTTGATATGGAAACATAAGTCAATATTAATGTTAATAATACTATTAATAATAATAATAATAATAATAATAATAATAATAATAATAATAATAATAATTCATAACACTCAATATCCTCCCAAGCTGTTCCTTGGCGCTTTCAATATAAGAAAGATAAGACTACGGAATATGTTAAATTCTCCACTCCATAAATACAATGCATTTGGATGTGCATCTCTTCTACAATCTTCCAACCTAGTAGATATATTAATTTGCATAACGTACTCTAGTTCAAGGTAAAATGTCAATTGTTTTCATTGTGATGCAGTAGGACTATAAAATCAATATAGCAAGTGTCAGTTTCATGGGTGTAAAAAGAGTCTGGTTTGACGTAGACGAGCATTACATCTCCTTCAATGACGTTACTCTCAGCGGATCGCCTTATGTAGATCTAGACCCAACCATAAATAATAACGTCCCGTCAACGGAGTAGTAGTTTATTTATTTCTGTTTTATCCCTCTGGGAGTGTGGTTATATATATTTTATTTATACTTTTATTACAGTTTACGCGTGCCAAGCTCATGTGATTTGACATTATTTCATTGAAAGTTAACACACAAAATCCTGACATATTACACTTGTTCTCCGTGGAAAGAAATTTCAGTTGGCGTATTGTATTATATTTGAATTGAGGTTTACAGTCGATTTCGAGATTAGTTGCCTGATATGATCGCTTGTCAGGCTGAGCGTTTTAATGGAGGTCTACGATATAATAGACATGGGTGATGACGGTCATGAAGAAAGGAATTCTATCCAGTTAATCCAATATGAAATGTGTGGGTGTACAAGCATATCTTCTAATCTGCAATGGTGCATATGAAAGTATACGACATTTGGTCAGAAGTCATATTAGCAATGTTTAAACATGTGCATGCATGTACCTGCATGCTATAAAAGGCCATCTTAATTGTTTTTCGTTGATTTTCATGTTAGTTCAAGTTACAGTTAGCAATACATATTTCAACAAAGCAGCAGTTGATAATGCAAAACACTCTATTAGCAATAGGTTGCCGAATAACTGTATTATTTATGTGAGTTGGAACATTACTTGAGAGCATCATGTCAGTGACGATAGACAGCACACGCATTATCCAGACACGTGATACTCCTCTCTCAATAATCCCAGTGTGGGTAATGCCAGCAGCAATATAATTCCATTAACAATATTAACGATCAATACGTTTTAAAGCGGTTGAACGATATTGACTCAAAATACTCCACGGTGCCGTTTCCAGATGGCGCGATGTTCAGTGTGATCTCTCAACAGGTTCACAATTATGCTACTCGAAATTTGGCCGTCCTTTTGCCGTTCTACTATGACCATCAATGGTGTGGCAGCCCCGATCAGTCTCCTGGTGCTCGCTTATTTCCCACTTAGTCAACCGCATTTACTGCTGAGGTGGAATATGGGTGCTTCTTGCACTGCCCAATAGCGCCCATTAGTATCAAGATATAATTCATATCCCCCACGATATTGGTATTCTTTTGAACGTTGACACCGCATTACTATGATTTAATTGCCGGGTCAGCGAGAGTTCATCTGTTCACTCTTCAGCATGAATAGTGGGAAGATTCTCCAAGTGTTCGATCGGTTTATATCCAGACGTACATCGAACGTTCAGAGGTGGTTGGCGCTGCGTTGAAGCACTACCACTTTCAGAATATAGATGTGAAAACCGAGTTGTAGTATCGACATAATTATAGTACCGGCAGTTAGTATATTTCCTCAGGCGCATCGTATAAATTGAAACGATCTTAATTGTACGACTAAAATGTCATGTTCATTCGAACGTACATTTTCGATTAAGCAGATATCATGGTGTGTAATTTCATAGTATGACATTTTAAATACATTGATGTCATTGCTGAACTTGAGAAACCAGAACACGAAAATCAATTTCTAAGCTGCTCTCTATTTTTGGAATGATCTGCATATTAACCTTTCGATGTTGTGTAATTTGACACATTTGTCAGTTGCATGCTCTTCCAAGTCTCTAATATGTACTACCTGCAAGTTTACCATGACATATCAGTGACAATAACTGAGCCTACAGGCAATAAATTCCTGCTATTACATGTAATCTATCCATGACAGGGAAAGGTCAACCGTGTACATTATAGCGTAGATGATGAATACACACAGTGTTATTGGATCCACTTGGCATAACACGTGGGGTGAAAGGAATAGCGCAGTAGTTAGCTCATCCGACTACAGAACGGAAGTTTCTGATTTCGAATCCAGTCCATGGTTCGAGATGAAGGGAATATGTCTACATGCATATATCCGTAGTTTATTTATGTCAGTCTTGGCTTATGGATCTTCTCCCATAATAATAATATCACAGCATTAGATCTTTGATATCGGTTCACCAATGCATGTGCATAATCTACATGACATATTTTGTACTAAGCAATGCACTTGTGGTTGTCAATACGTCTTACATACTCCAACTTTTGAATAATTAATAGCATTATATTTACGCCCTGCCACTTTCAATGAATATATATAGTTAATTATTTAAATTTAATGTTACACCTATCTTGTCTTTTTAAAACTATTATTCCTTTATCTATCCAGGTACATTAGGTAGTTCCTGCAAGTCCAACATCTGTGAGCCAGATAACAGGGGACTACAATGCCACGACGGCGGAGTGATACACGTGGTCAAAGCACTCTGTCTTGACGGCGTGTCACCGTGTTCATGGCCGACCTACGTCTCTCTGTACACGCTGTGTGAAGGCCAAGACGCATGCGCAGCTTCCGGTCTGAAGATGATGATGCCTTCGTATTGCAATCATCCGACGAAATCCCTGCGAAACGTCCATGTGGATTACCTCTGTCTGCCCAGTAAGTGAGCTTTGGTTAGATTTGGCCTCTTCTGAATTCAAATATTAGTAATCTGTATCCCGCCTAACCTGGAGCATCGACCACCATACATAAGCTAAGGATCACATGCACTGTTATGTGTGGGAAATGGTTCCGTCACGACATGCCAGTCAGTACTGAGAGGGACAAATACCAACATGTTGTTTCCATTTGAGACATGACATCATCAACAGCATTGTGTATGACAACAATAAAAAAAAAACACCCAGGAAGTGATTCACCAATTGATCAGCATTTCTATGTGTTTAATGAAACCTTAGATATGGAATTCTATTATGGATTCTGTTTCTATCTGATGTAGCTATTGGATAAAATTCCGTTAAATAATAGTCCTCCAAAAACCAATGTAGGGTAGGGTTCCTCGAAGCTTTCATTCCATAATGAGACCATACATAGCGCGCTCGTGAATTCCCGGTGCCATGTAGGGGCGTACACGTGACGTCTACTAGTGCGCTATATAGTCTCTTAGTAGATACGAGAGTTTGGAGAAAATGACACCTTGACAGAATGGTAATTTAGTTCTGTGCTACTTGAAAACATAATTCTGTAATCCACGTTTACAAGCAATATACGATATGTATACAGAGATGGTCCTATATATCTGACAGACAGACGTTTGTATATTTATTTACGTTTTTAATCCTACATGTTCGGGATACCATTACGTGGGATACAATATCTAATATTTTCGGTATTATGTTATGTTTCGCACAGAGTATAAGACATGACAAATAAGTATTCCCTAAGAATATGTCTTGACCATATTGTCTGGCAGTGCCAGATATTACCCTCGTTTATAGTCCCTAATTGATGCCTATCCATGTTCCGACCACCTGCGCTACAAGTCTACTAATACAGCAATACGTCAGCCTTACAACTCTTGACATATACAAGTAGTAGCCATTCATACCATGGACTTGTCACGACACTAGGTATGATAACGGCACCAGTACTAGCACGAGCTGCACCCACAGCGCCAGCAATCAGTGCAATGGAGGGTCGGAATAATTCTTTCCGTATCACTCGGTGTACCTCCTTGTATGCCGCCAGAGGACATACTCTGTTATAATAATACCACCTTATCTCAAACAAAAGGCCACACGCCCGTGCCATAACGGTGAACCTTTAACCCTTCCTGTAGACGCTGCGGGCTCTTAATGAGTTCATTCTGTCGCCGTAACTCTTGCCTGTAGGACGTGGGTGGATCATAACGGAACAGTGTGTGTATGACATGCTCTTAAAATGAAACGATAACAATACATGATATGCTCTTGAAATTGTATTTTACGATACATGGTATGATCCTAAAATGATACCTGACAGTAACTCTATATGGTATGCTCTTGAAAGGTATACCTAACGATAGCAGTACACACTATGCTCTTTGAATGATACCTAACGATAACACTATATGATATTCTCTTAAATGATACATAACGATCACACTACATGGTATGCTCGTAAAATGATAGCTAACGATAGGTGTACATGGTATGATCTTTAAATAATACCTAACGATAGCTGTACATGGTATGATCTTTAAATAGTACCTAAAGATAGCTGTACATGGTATGATATTTAAATACTCGTAGTACCTAACGATAGCTCTTTAATGTATGCGCTTACATGACAATTTTTCATAAAATATATACATGTAGTTTTACCTTATTTCCCAGACAGCCATAGTATAACTTGTCTGTAGCAGACCATATTTTCGCCAAATAGTTTTCTTCACGTGATAACCATTAAATTAACCAAGTCTAGATTATTCCGAAAGTTAAGTAGACATAATACTCTCAGATACGATTAGATAGTCTATGTTACAACCATTACTATACAGTATATGTGTACATCCATATCTTGCTAATATCGCTGAAATGTAAATAAAAAAAAAAATAAAAAGTTGTCGTTAAACAATAGCCTTCATTCCTGTAGAAGTCTGGCACTACTCCAAGAAAGATTTTGACAAATGTATTACGAAAAAAAAAGCCTTCATGTCTACCATCTAACTGAATCACACAAACTGTATTTAATAATAAGTACACTTTTACTTTCAGGTTGTGGAATTATCGAGTCTTATATGCTTCTGAAGTGTTTTAACTAGATAATAAGGCGGCTTTATCATGTATTGCAAGCTTTAACTGTATCATTCATAATGACATTATCTTTGGCCACTTACTTGAGGATGCTAATGTAACTTGTTTGAAGTATTTTGGGAAAAAAACATTTCCTTTTTACTATAGAACTTGGCAGGTTACTTCACTCATTAACAACAATTATTGTACTACACAGCAATAATAGCTTCTGTAAAAATGGCCTATCCTAGTTTTTGCTATTAATGTTTATTGTTCTTTGTTGTTCATTGTCCACTACAACACCAAATTTGCATTGTTTAATTTATGAATGTGATATCATTAAATTTGGAGGCACACTATAAAGTTCATATATGTAAGCATAGCACATAGTATTAGTTACATAATAGTTTTTTATAGTTGAATTCAATGAGACTGTGTGTTCTATTGCATTTCAGTGAACATATTTTAGAAGATTTATTAAACCTGAACAAAACGTGCGAGCAACATATTTATTTTCCTAATAAATTCTCTGTAGCCCCGAATCATGAACCATAGTATTTCAGATTCGAGTATACATAAAATGTAGCATAATTCTAAATAACTTATAAACAAGAGTAGTGCGTACACTAGTTTAGGATAATTAAATCAATCTTCGATTATTTCATAATGATATAATTATTAAAACGAACTTGCAACGTTCTTAACATCAAATTACAATTTTCTTTCAACCTTTAGGTCACAAGATCGAAAATCGTTGTAACGGTGATATCAAGGAACTGAGCAGTCGGTTTGGAGTAATGATGAATCCGGGTTACACTAGCGGTTCAGCTTCCGGTACACCATCAGAACAATGCTATTGGCTGATACGACAACCACCTGACACGAAGATCAAGGTCACAGTTCATCTTGCATACCGCAAAGAAGGAATGCCGAACTGCAATCTACAATTTTTACAAGTCCGCTACACCGAGTGTCGAACTAGAAATTCCAGAATAAATTCATTTTGTGATTTGAAGAAAGTAAACCAGAAGTTTGATTCTTGTGGCGACGTCTACATAACAAGTTTTCTACCTCCATCAATTGAAGATCTCTCAGACAGGTTCCTGGTGTCTTATATAGGTCTGTAATCAATATTTTAGTTTTTCCATGCCCCTAGTCCATGTTTGTGACATTTCAAAGGTAGTTACGTGTATATACTACGCCTATCCGGATCACTATTTTCCCTTAGAAATGCTGGTCTTGGATTTTCCTCAGGAACGATATCGTGAAGTTATTACCGCGATGCTATGTGCTTCGCATGTTCGAGTCTGGTTGGAAGCAATCTTAAGCTTTACGTGGCATCTTTAATAGATTCCTGGCACACGTTTTTCAGTGAAACGTCTAAGAAATATTGCATTCTTGGCGAAGAATTTGACTTCTAGAACGACATGATATACGTTATGTACAAAACATAATTGGCATCCAATAATTGAGAACATGTACCACCTGGGGCCTCACAATGCAAGTACCGTGTTTGTGTGACGTGCCCGTCAGGTATAAGATAGTCCGTGTTACTGGATCTTAATTGGTTCATCCTGTTTAATAGATTCTCCGATTTTGATCATATCACAATATTCTATAGATCCATTAATTCAAAAGTTGAATGTATATAGTCATTACTGTTTCTTTTTTATTTTATCATGGAGACATAAAATCGGTTACACAGACTTTCACACACTACGTCTCTGGTCCTGGGGCCTGTTCACGAAGCTATCATAGTTTAATACCGGGTACGTAACGACATCGTTATGCCGTCGTGGAGGATAACCAAATTTTCTCCAAGAAGGTTTAAGGATGTCGTTACGTATACGATAGTTTCGGGAGCATGGCCCCTGAGAAATAACATTATTGGTAAATCCGTTCTCAATAGAATTACGTGAATTCTAAAAATAACGTACTCACGGTGTTCGGATAGTATAAACGCCTCCAGTACCCTGGAACGTCAACCGTGTTAAAGATTAGATTGTGTGCGAAATGTATTTTTGTGAAAATCGATGCCATGCTATTTTTTCAATGTACCTTCCAGTTGTTAACAACACGGATTCCAGCCATTATCTGCCAATCGGTGATCTCACGTCGTGCGGAGCCAACCTACCTGGTCTGACGTCATCAACGCTAGCTACCCATGGATCTCACGTCAATGGAAAGCGTTACAATCCGAAAGATTCCAAATTTGAATATGCAGATGATCAAGCCAAATTAGGTATTGGTGTTAACATATTATTTTCCTAACATATAGTTGCTTAACATCATGCTATGTACAATTCATTATGTGAAAACTGTCTTAAAATATGCCTACTATTGTCGTGCGTGTATTAGATGATGATGATGATGATGATGATAATTAAGCTGATGGTGGTAGGGGTATTGTTGTTGGTGATGATGATGATGATGATGACAATGTTAGTGGTGGTAGTTGTGGTGGTGGTATTGAAGGTGGCGATGATGATGATGATGATCATCATCATCATCATCATCATCATCATCATCATCATCATCATCATCATCATGGTGATGTTGGTGATAATGATGATGATGATGATGATGATGTTGGTGATGGTGATGGTGATGATGATGATGATGATGAGGATGATGATGATGATGATGAGTATGATGATGATGAGGATGATGTTTCAG
>JAULBP010131625.1:0-16592 GCA_032355345.1 Lepetodrilus pustulosus | reverse complement strand
TAAACTGACTGTGTAACAACTGGGCCAATTAAGGTGTGTAACAAATGGCATGTGTAACAAATGGGAGACAACCGTCTACATCCACTATATCATGTCTACATCCAACTATGCCATATCTACATCTATTTGTCATGTCTACATTCAATTGTCATGTCTACAACTATGACATGTCTACATCCACTACATCATGTCTACATATAACTATTCCATGTCTATCCACTATATCATGTCTACATCCAACTATGCCATATCTACATCCAATTGCCATGTCTACAACTATGACATGTCTACATCCACTACAACATGTCTACATATAACTATTCCATGTCTATCCACTATATCATGTCTACATCCAACTATACCATATCTACATCCAATTGCCATGTCTACAACAAACACATGTCTACATCCACTACATCATGTCTACATCCAACTCCGTCATGTCTACATCCATTAACAAGTGCCCAATCCTCTCAATGAATCCAGATTAAAGAATCTTGTTGCATTAGTAATTGACCAAACAGCGGAACTCCGGTCATCATCGGATGTTCAACCACTGCATGGTATACAAGTTTCTCGACCAATCATCTCCTGCCTTTTCCTTTTGGTCAGCTCTTCCCCTGACCTCTGACCTCCAAGTATGTGAGTTGCAATCAGCTGGACAAGTGAGGCGTTTGTATGGACATTAGCGTACATTTCATGCACAACTTGTCCATTTTGAGGAACATGAATATGAAATTTAATTATCGGAAGAGTCATCATTGGTGTTAACTTGGTGTTATTGTAAACTGATGTGTTTTTAACCCTCTCCCTGCCTGCAGCAGGAAGAGGATTAATTAAAGGGTTCCAGGGAACGGTCTCAGGATAAGTAACAACCTGTCGTGTGTCGGATTACGAACAAGTAACAATGTTAACAATTACAAAATTTATAATTTGCTGGTGGTCTTGGTAGTTTTTTAGCTGTCACCATTCTGGTCATAGAAGTTATCAAATGTGGCAAATGTCTGTGTCTTCTAGAGTATGTACCATGTTCTTTGATAGCAAACTAAAAGTAAATAATGATATGTATTTTTTTATTATCCTACAAACCGCTATCCCCAACCATCCATATACATCCACTTATAACATACCATCCACATATAATATATGTAGCTACCACCCATCTCAGTCAGCAGCTACCACCCACCTCAGTCAGCAGCTACCACCCACCTCAGTCAACAGCTACCACCCACTTCAGTCAGTAGCTCCCACCCACCTGTCAGTAGCTACCACAAACCCTGGTCATTAGCTACCACCCACCTCAGTAGCTACCATCCACCCCGATCAGCAGCTACCACCCAATCAGGTCAGTAGCTACCACCCACCCTGGACAGTAGCTACCACCCACCCCAGTCAGTAGCTACCACCCACCTCAGTCAGTAGCTACCATCCACCTCGGTCAGTAGCTACCACCCACCTCAGTCATTAGCTACCACCCACACCCACCTCAGTCATTAGCTACCACCCACCTAGGTCATTGCTTGGACAATGAAAATCTTCAAACTGTTTCTAACCTGTCAATCAAATAGTGTTATCATACAAAAAAGTGTATATAGGTATCAGTTTCCTGGTGTTGTGTGATTCTTTTACATAACGTGATAGTCATCATAGACCATCAGATGCTAATACTTAAGCCAAACAATTTTAATAAATCAATTGTTGTAGATGGTTCAGATGTAAATTTAATGGAGATGCAAATTGAATTCAAATTACTACCATAGCAGTCATTGGATGGGCAATTTATTTAACCTTTATCATTCTGGACATTAATTTCCTATTGAATATTCATAAAGTTTGGATGGTGAGTATCTGGCTGTGGCACGTGCTGGACTGATGTAATAGAAGTTGACAGAGGAGATGCAGATAACTGGCGCGAGGTGTTTAACTGTAAAGTAGTATGGACGTCTTCAAGTGGAGTGTTTTAAAAGCAACATAACCATAGAAGTGAAAAACATTCCGAAGTTTCACTGTCCCACCCTATAACAAAAACCTTGCCTCTATCTTTGTCCCACCCCTAGCAGAGACCACCCACCTCCCATGTCCCATCCTAACAAACACCACCCAACCTCCTCAAATTCCACTCCTAAAAATGCCTTCTTTCCCACCCTAACAAACACCCCGCTTCAACCCCTAATTAAAAATCAACTCCTTTTATCCAACCAACCCCTTTTGCAAGCACGACCTCACTATCCACTACCCACATCCACCCCACCAACCACATGTCTTCCAATACTTATCTATCTCTGACCACCTTCCACACCTTTCATGGTATGAATCACTGAACCACCTTATAAACATACATGAAGATAAAAATCACAACCAATATCAGGTTCAATGTTGACGTTGATATTGATAGTCGTATCGTAAATCAAATATGATTCATGGTTAAAGTTCTCAATGGACAAAGTAAAACTAATCAGCAACAGGCATTGCAGAAATTCAAGGCTCGTTACTTGAACGGTCTGTCAAGTCTCTCACAATTATGAATAAAGTATTTTCAAGCACTGCTTTAGTGACAATGAATCAAACCATTTAATACCCAAGAGGCAAACTTTATACATACTCAGTCATGATTAATTATTTTCATATCAGATATTTCTTTGTTGATAATATATCATTGTTACACGATAATGGTGTTGCAGTACCGATATCATAGATTGAAACTATAGAAGATGGTTCAAATAATAAATGTACACAAAACAAGGTCACAGGATATAAATCTAAACAAATTATAAACATTCAACCTGACATTTACAGAAACTTTCAGAAATGAATCATAATTATTTATGCAAAAAGGTGCAAAGCTAACATTAATGGAATCTAAATGCCATCTAACTAAATCTTACAAACACAATAGTGTGCTCCAGAATTGATATAAAATAACATTCTTAATTTCATGAATGTTGACATTTCAATCCTGCAATCCTGATATGAAAAAAGACAATGAATTTTTCTCAAATATTCAAAAATTAAAACACACTGTTGGTATAAGATAATCAACACTTCCATACTGATGTCGAATTAGACAACATTGTCTAAAACTTGAAGAAATGATTGGCAAGATGATATTGACATGGAATTAGTAAACAAATATGACTCAACATTTCATAAATGACAATGAAAAATCATTGCAAATAACATTTTCACATGAAAACTAAGACACCACACATAACTCAAACTTTCATGAATGACTTTGTAAAAATATTGACATTAAGACCATATTGACATGAAATCAAAACACCATGCATTTCTCAAACATTCATGAATGTTCAACTATTTGACAAGACCAAATTGACATTGAAACATTTAACGCATACAGTAGACGGGGCTCAAGCTTTCATAAATGCTGCAAAATGTTTGACATTGATAATGACGAGAAACAAGATCGACAAACATCTCTCATAATTTCAAAACATTATGAGGCTGATAACTGAAAACAGTTATTTACAGGAAGTGTGACAAGATGTGGCTATGGAAAGTTGATTGGCACTGCATAAAGAAGGGTGATATGAACTTATTGTAGAGCTCTGCCTGTTGTAATTGAGAGTGAAGAACGCACTGCCCTCTGGTCATCAGGGGAATAGCGAAAGACTGATCCAGTCTCTGGCAGTCCCTGGCAGTCTCTCCCGTGTCATAATCCGGCATCAGTTATAACAAGCAGACTTCCCATCTTTGACAAACCAATTGCTAAACCAACACTCAACCCCCTGGAGTGGCATCATCTAATTCCAAAGCATTTAATGTCCTTGAGAAAATGTTTTTCGACCCACAAAGAAATGTAATTGTATATATACATGTTTGTAAACTTCAGCTTTATGTGAAATTAGAAAGAAAAAGAACCTCCCCTGTTTGGTATGTAATGACGGCACTACCTAATCCCAGAAAGAAGAAGATTTCGATTTCAGTTGGAGACTGTAAGCGATTTCTTCGAGGCAAAGCTATTGCCAATGAAAGTAACAACATAATGGTGTGTTAAAGATCTCTACTGGGAGCAACAGGAGACTGCGAAATGAGCGATACTCGCACTGGCAGCAAATACGGCCAGATCCCTACAGTACATCACCATGCATCTCTGGGAGCAACAGGAGACTGCGAAATGAGCGATACTCACACTGGCAACAAATACGGCCAGATCCTTACAGTACATCACCGTGCATCTCTGCAATGAAGGATTCTCAACAGAGCGGTTCCTCTCTGTGTCTACAGTAGGGAGGGACTGCTATCTGCACTTGTTGTGTAGCTGCAATGAACAATACTCTCTCTCTGGACTAACAGCGATACGCCATCTAGCCTATGGGGGATATCAATAGTATATCATAGTGCAAGTAGATCAGTCATTTTCAGAACTAATAACATCAATTAGGGTAATTCTGTTTGATTTGGAAATAAACTGAATGCGACTGATATGGGGATTTTATGCCATTTTCTTCATGAATTTCAGTGATATTGAGAGCAGAATCAACAAGTCTTGCTTTTATTTCTTTGAATTTTGGTTTTACAGCCACTTTTAAGATTAGTTTGCTTATATGATGATTTGCAAGTTTATGACGAATGGAAAACTGCAACACCAACAGAGCCGAGTGTTGCAGTAAACCTGAGAGCAGCGACTGGTAGCGATGGGCAAAGAATGCTAATGGCACTGGCATAGTACAGACACCACACACTAGCATGATCGTGTCAGACAGGTATCTACCATTGACACTGATGCTGGGTTATAATCCAAAACAGGTTCAAAATCATGACATCTGGCTCGGAAGCCTGACAATCGACCACTGTGCTCTCTCCAGTCCAACAAGCAGTAAGTTCAACAAGCAGCAAGCTCAACATGCAATAAGCTCAACAAGCAGTAAGTTCAAAAAATCTGAACAAGCAGTAAGTTCAACAAATCTGAACAAGCAGCAAGTTCAATAAGCAGTAAGTTCAACAAGCTGTTAGTTCAACAAGCAGTAAGTTCAATAAACAGTAAGTTCAACAAGCTGTTTAAGTTCAACAAGCAATAAGTTCAACAAGCAATAAGCTGAACAAGCAGTAAGTTCAACAAATCAACAAGCAGCAAGTTCAATAAGCAGTACATTCAACAAGCTGTTAGTTCAACAAGAAGTAATAGGTTCAATAAGCAGTAAGTTCAACAAGCAATAAGCTCAACAAGCATTAAGTTCAACAAATCAACAAGCAGCAAGTTCAATAAGCAGTAAGTTCAACAAGCAGTAAGTTCAACAAGCAGTAAGTTCAATATGCAGTAAGTTCTACAATGTTAGGTCCAATGGTGCAGATGAACAACAGACAACATACTAATCTTCATGGTAAATATAACATCCTTCCATCAGACTTGAACTCAAACCTTCATTTACTAGTGAGAAGCAGTATCACTACGCTATACAGACCACTATGAATCCAAGTTTGACATGTTTTGATATGTCTTCGATATTGCTTAATATATGGCTGTAATTTCCATCTTAACATGTAAACATTTCATAAAGCCTCAAAGCATTATTTAAACATATTTTATTCTATCATTACAAACATATTGCTGAGAAATGATAATTCATTGCAATCATAATATGTCCATAGCATGTATATTGCCAATAGCATAGTATGAAAAACATAGCAAAACACCTGACACCCCCAAAAAGGTGGTCCAACATCATAAACAACAGTCAGATAAATTGATTTTATTTAAACCTATCACACTGAAAAACATAAGACTATTAAAATACCATGCATTTATCACTCAATAAATGTGTCACAATGTGTACACATGGCTATATTAAGATGAATAACAACGTTATATTTCTGTTTACGAATACTGACCTTATATCATCCACCATGAGTCGTAATCCATGAAACCACTACTGGTTCTACTATGAGTGACCACATGATATTTTGTCCACACCTCCAAGCAAGATATTTTGTCCACACCTCCAAGCAAGATCGCAGAGTATCCAAGGGGGCTTTCCGTCTCATTTCTCCCTCCCGTGGACCCTATAATGACCATGCCTTTGTCTATCTGATCTTTACTGGACAATGATCAACACTAAAGGAATACTGTAAGCTTGTAGTTGGTAAGACCCCGGCAATAGCCCTAGGATAGGGTTTGAAATAGTCGCAAATGAGATCTGCCAACATTGGAGATCCCATTATTTGAATCCACTCAAGTGGAAGATAATTGTCATATCCCTCGTCTCGTGGACATGGGTGTTTCCAAATATGTATCTCTCGATTGTGGGAATTAGTAATCCTAAAAGTGCAAACAAAGTGCTACTAGTTCAACAGTAACTGCAAGACGTCAATAAATTAAAGTAATTATTATGCAAATCACTTCAATTAATGGAACTTCAAAACTATGAAAGCACTGGTTTATTATGAATTATTGTTGTTCTGTTGGTTGAATCGCTCCATTCACATAAATTTAATACCAATCAATAAAATTAATAAATAAATGATTTACTTTCACACTCTAGAAACTATGAAAGAAAACCAGACGTATACTTCGACATAGATTAATGAGTAATTACGTAACCCTTTCCAAGCCTCTGGCAATCTGAAATGCCTAAAAGAGGTCCCACTGTACCTAATCCAGCAGGGAGAGGGTTAACATTGCATGGGAAATAGCTATCATGGGTTATGGTGACATACGTGAACCCTCAGCTCTTATCTTCAAAATCACCAAGACTACATGTATCTCAAATTGAGAATCATCCAGCGACACGTGTTTACATTTGCATGAAAAGGAATTCTATAGCAGCAACCCTGCTGACTTAATCAAGGTTTTTGTACTGCATGGCATTTCCAGTTGCCTCCAGGAGAAATAAGGTTAACTGTAGTCTTGCTGGTATTAAAGACCATCACTTATAAGGAATTTCCAGCTCATAGGGTGTTCACTGTTCATAGGATGTTCCCAGTTTATAGGGCATTCCCAGATGATAGGGTCTTCTCAGTTTGTACATCCTCGCACATCAGGGGTATTTAATTACCCTCAGGGCTCATTGCATGTGGGTACCCTTGGCACACATCGAGAGAGAAACTTGCAAAGTTTAGTAGCCACAAATAGAACCATGATGACGATAAAATGTATTTCATTGGCTACATTTTGACACCAAATCCAACTGAAAAACGATTTCATTGGTTGGCTGTTTTCGCAAGTTTCTCTCTAGATGTGTGCCAGGGATACCCACATGCAGCAAGTCCTGACCGGAATTAAGTACACCTGGGTACGAGGATTCAGTTTATATGGCATCGCTAGTTGCCAGCAACAAAACATCTTTACAGCATCCCTGATGAATCAGTTATTTCCCAACCCTGCACGGCATCTCCAAGTGTTTCCTGCAGTTCGAGAGTTAAAAAGGAGATAATCCTGGATTACTGTGCACTCTAGTGGCATCCATGGCATCATCTAATTATCAACTGCCATCTGTGTTGTATACATATATCATTGTCAAGTTTTTGCTTTCTCAGAAAAACATGTTTTCATTGGAAGGCACATTTGTCACCATTGCTGTTGGACAAATTTCAAAGATTCCAAGAAAGTTTAAGCGGCATTCATCTCTCCTGCTAATGTGCTGTATTTGAGATTGTAAGGGATATGTATAATGTATACAGGATGTTACTCACTGCTCGTTATCCCTATGCCAGCTATAAAATGAGATGTCGTTCAATGAGTATCCAACTATTAAATTATTTATTTCGAGATAAAAGTCTTAAGAAGGCAACGACAGCAATGGCCTTATATGGTATTCTTGACTGATGGCATCATTTGAAATATATAAGTAGTTGAATTCAACAAATGCTTGTCAAAGATTTGTTAAATTTCTAGGTTGTTTAGTGTGATAATGGAGCAAGAATTACACGTTATTTCGGCTAATTGCATACAATGACATTCTAGTAGTGACATGTCAATATGTGAAGTACATTAAACATGGTAAAACATAAAAAAGGTTCAAGATAATTCAATAGCTGTGATTTGGCCATTGGAACTTTAGAAATAAGAACATTTATAGGAAATTAAGCACCATCCTAATGCATCTGTAGCAAAAAAATATGTAATTAATTGTCAATATTGTAGACATTTTCCACCGTTAATATTACATTGTGACACTGCTTGTTATGGCATTGAGAGTGGCAAACACAACACAAATACATGATGTTCTATAAATGGACACCAGTACTACATCGCCATTAGTTATGCCTGAAGTCCCACGATTCTATAAATACCCAATGTAACTAGGAATGCATAACTAACAAGGTGTTTGATCAAAATATGGTGGCTACTCAATATCCATATCTATATCTTCAAATCAGCTGTTCTTAATTATTGTAATCCATGGAAACTCCACGATGACACACACATCTTCGTTTTAATATCTCTACCAGTGCACTCGATGAAACTCAAATGTACTGATAAAACTAAATTTGAACTCCATCACGTAGGAAAAAAGCCCACAGCTATTACCACACCCATGTTGTGATTCTGATCATATAAAAAATAAATACCGATGGGAAGGCCGCTAAATATTGTGATAAACATGACACTCTCCATACTGGGATTATAGCATGGAGGGAACTCCGAGATTGAGTATCACATGATTATTTCATTCCTGTCTGTCCAGTAATTTGATTTTCCCAGTATTTAGGCATATTATTTTCATAAAAGGTAGCATCTTTAATAGCAGGGCTCTTCAAATTGTCACAGAGTGGTGCATATCATATTACCATGTGGTCATTTTTATGTTAAAAGTTGCTAGGATACAACATAACCAATCTCAAAACACAGCAGCATTCAAGCACGAATGAATAGAAATAAAATGGATACTGAGAAAAGGAATTAAAACATCTCTGAATTATTAGAAAAAATATTGAAATACAAATGGGACTGCAAACTGGATTCTCTCTAGATCATAAAAACAGAAAGCAACACTGATCATGGACATAGAAAAATGGTTTCATCTACTGATGGTCACAACAACACTTTTCAGAAAACCTGAGTAGACCCAACGAACTTGAAAAGACCCAACAAGACCTAAAAGACCCAACAAGACCTGAAAAGACCAACAAAAACCTGAAAGGATTAAATAAGACCTGAGGGAACCCAACAAGACCTGAAAGGACCCAACAAGACCTGAAAAGACCATCTAAGAGCCGAAAAGACTCAACAAGACATGAGAAGACCAAAAAAGTCAGTAAGACAATGCTTCCAAATTGAAGGGATGACAACAGTAAATTGTGATTTCCACGGACTGTGAAGCCCGGGCTACAATCTGGATGCTGCAGGTCCTAATTCCAGCCATGTATTTCTGCAGAGCCATGGAAAATTGCCATGCCTGTAATTCCTTGATTTACTAGTCATACAATATGGTCATTACAAAATCTTCCAGGAAAGCATGGAATCAATCACCTTGATGACCTTGGAAGGGGGTGGAGGATTATGTTGAGTTTTAACCTGCTGACACTGCAGAGATCACTTGGATACATTCCGTGAGCTAACATGGCTAGATGACAGATACGTCTTGCAGTAGAGATTGATACTGTCATAAGAACAAGCTGGAGATTGTGAAGATGAGGATTAGGATTGGTGTTCTGTTGATTCAAAAAATCCACTGAATAATGCACAACTCATTCACCAAGTTAATAAGTGTTCAGAGATAGGGAAATTGAATTTGTATATTGTTTTTGCATAGAAAAAAAATGTTTGAAATAAAATAAAATAATAAAAATAGAAAACCAAAATAATATAATCTAAAAACTTTAAATATCAATTTACAAATGCATAGTAAGGGTATAACTGTGCATGGATAAATCTATACTAGTACAAAGTATTTGTATGACTGCCAAGGGTTAAAAGATAATAAAACAATTAAATAACCTCTTCAACCCACTTCAAATCACTTAATGCAATACACTGTATTTAATACCCAGATGGTGATGAATGAAAGGCAAGGATGAGAAAACCTCCCAAAAGTTTCCTCAGGGAGTGATCAACTCCCATTTGTCTGTTGTCAGCTGTCCAGTTGTCAGTCATCCTTTGGTCACCTTCAGTATCCTACCCAAGTTCCTCTTACAGTGAGATTTGTGCCCATCCAGAGTAACTGGGTATCCTTCCTCAAAGCCCTTGTATCTGCTATGGCACCAACACACTCTTAGAGTTATCTCTTATACATGGAGATCATGGTATCCTTTCACGAAGCTCTCTTATGATCCGCTAAGAGACCATAGCGCTCTCTTTGCCGATAGCTAATGCATTGCCAAGAGAGCGCTATGGTCTCTTTTTGGATAAGAGAACTTTGTGAAATGATACCCAGGTACTAAAGAGAGCAGTCAAGTCTCATAGCAGATATAAAAACTTCGAGAAATGATACCCTGGTGGCTGTCCTCATTGGCTGTCCCAATGGATGTCTCCAGTGGCTGTCCCTGGTGGCTGTCCCAGATGTTCTTCCCAGGGCAAAGGTCGAGGCTCAAATTGGCAGTGACTGAATTATCCACTTTAAAAAAAAACTAGAATCAATTCTAGAAAGCACCCCTGGGATTACCCCCAGCATGCGACCATGAAGCGACCTTGAAGTGATGGCCAGGAAGGGAAGCTCATTGATGGAGGAGCAGCAATTCATTCAGTGCCAGAAGAGCTTGAACTTCACCGTCAGCTTATTTCTGGCAATTTGCATAAACATTTCAATATCGTCCTTTTGGTCCTAGATTTCTTTTTAATGTGTACCACATATGAACCTACGTAGAAAAGAATTACAGATAATAAAATATTCTTAGCCCTAATTCTATACATTCCTGCTTTTACAAACATTTGAACTAATAAAAATACAAATGTACAGAATAAAACTGAAGTAGAATAAAACCCTTTGATTTCACTACAGATGGTATAAAGTTTATTTTTAAAAATTATTATTTTATTTTTTTTCATAGACATGAGCACAGAGCATTGCAATTGTGAATGATTGGCTAAATAAATGCAATTATTAATAGTATTATTATTGGTCAAATGACGCCGATTGGAAAAGGATGGAAATTGGCAATTAGTTTATTACAGAAATGTGCTTGGAAAAGATATATACGGGCGGCAGGACTGTGATGGTCCATTTCTTCATGAATAGCATGTTGCAGATCGACAAGATGGGCCGATGGGCTGATGGTCCAGAATCAGCAATCAAGAAATAAAGGAGGATTTCATAGCTCTCTCACTTGGTCTTGTTTGCTCACCTCTCGTAGTAATCTCCCTCCAGGAAAGATTAATAGCCATCGGCAATCCTGCCTGGAGCCAGGGTTAGGAGCCAACGACATGGGTTGGCGTGGTGGTTGGGAAGAGAGATTAATATCGTGAGTTTTACCTGTAAACCATTGGAAATATCCAATAATATGATACAGATCGACAGATCATGGTGTGATCAACCATTCCCTTATCCCATTGCAGAACACACATCACTGATATGGATCGCTGTCGGTTAGAGACTACTGGCTGGACAACTGCTTAATGACGCTTCAATTGTTGAAAATAATCCTACTGAATAAAGATGAGCATTGGCCAATAAACAGGGTATGAGCCATTGCGCCCATCGTGATATCTACCAACATGATCAATATGAAAAATAAACATAGTCTATTGATTGGGACGGCAAATCCTAATACAGACAAGCTATGTTACTATGGTAATAACCAGTTAGGGAATCTTGTTATGCAATTAACCAGAGCAAGGTAAATATTGTTGCTGAAGTTGAATTACACAACTGTTCATTCTTGTTTATTAGGTAATCCCATTAGAACATAGTTGGACAAATAATTTAACGCATATCTATGTTGGATTGGTTGAGATTATGGATTCATGCGATGGCATCTTTAATTGTCTGCAGTAAGAAGGAAAATCCAATTAAATAATACAACAACTTTGTGTTCATTATTATTATTCTTATTATTATTATTCTTATTCTTATTATTCTTCTTCTTATTATTATTATTGTTATTGTCACTGTTAACGTTGTTTTATTTGTATTATTCCTAGAAACAACGATTAGTATCTAGAACAGTCTGACCTATTTGTAACATACCATCAAGATAACATTTTAACTTTCCAGACAGTAAAAATTAAGAGACCACCAATTAGTGTACGGTAAACTTAGAAAAAAACAATCGGTATTGATATTACGCAAAGTTTTTAAAAATCGATTCATCCTTTAGGCCAAAATTTGAATCCATTCCAGTATTTGTTTCACAGATTACTGAAATTAGGCAAGATCTATAACCCAGATCTGGAACCAATTTCCGGCAATCTGATTGGCTAACGTGACCAAAAATACTAACAAAATATTTTCCTAACAATAACCGTAACCACGTGTGAGCCAATCAGATTGCCAGGAATTGGGTCAGGATCTAGGGAATATACCACAAGTCCAGGTCCGGTTCGAAGTTCGAGGAAGACCTTATGGTTACTTGAGCAGAATAGTTCAATGAAGCACTTAGTTAAACTGGTCTGGCCTTAGACACTGTAGTGATGGTGTTGTCTCTGCATGAATTCGTGACGTTGCGATGTAAAACACAGATAAGAAAGCACATCCTGATCAGCACGTCAATACCTCTGTCTAGTGGAGGCATAGACCGGCGGAAATCTGTCGATTGTAATGTGTAACCATCTTACAATCATACCATAGCAGGAACGAACATGTCTAGAACCAAACATCAGTCACGTAACATCGTACTTTGTGGCACCAGTTTTGGCCAATTCCTGAACATATGGAGTCCGATTTTACCATTTGCGTGAAATGAGAATATTGTGAACCATGTATGTCCTACATCATTTAGATGTTCTAATAAATTAACAATTGGTATATCTACAAAATACGAGCATGAACATTAACGCCCTTATATTCTTCAGATATAATTATTTCTAAAAAGATACTACTACACCATTCCTATGCTGGCAATACAATAACCTGTACATTATTAGGGCATCGGTGTATTCCCAGAAGAAAAGAAAAGGATGAAAAATTTATGATTTATTCATACATTTATTAGCATTAACATTTTATTAACAAGCCCAGACATAAAATATTAGGCAGGGTTTAACTTGGGTTTACATTTTTGGGAGTCCCAGGGACGCGTGATGATATACTTTTCGCGTCCCGAATCTAAAAAAGGGAGTCCCATATTTTAACTGAATTATTAAGCCAAATATACCGTTTGTGTGTGTACATTCAACACAACACATTGATGTGTATTCATTTTTAAATAACTTCAAAAGATCGTGCTTTGAGAAATTTCACTCTACAAAACTACATTTCCGGATATGTAGAGTTACTCCCCTTTACATGAGAAACGAAACGAAGAAGGCCGAATGACTTATTATTCGCCGATTGCAAACTGCGGTAAATATGGCTGTTATCAGCTGGTTATTTGGAATATTTCTTCTAATCTATGATGTGATGTAATGACTTTATAAATACGATAACAAATGAATTTGAAGTTGTCAATATTTCTTTTAATAAAGTGCGTCCAGGAGGACGCGTAGGAGAATATTTGTGCGTCTAAACTTGCATTTTTTGCGTATCTGACGCAGGATTGCGCGTCAGGGAAAACCCTGATGTACCGGGTCCTAGGATTGGGAAGGCGAGTGCTCCAAGAGTTGATTTCTATCACTGGATAATTAAGACTTATTTCTTGAATAATACAACTATTAACACTCTCCCTTCATCGGGTAATCGGAGAAGCCCTAAAGAGCAGTGTCTCTGGCTAATCCAGCAGGGAGAGGGTTAACCCAAGAAGATGAAATGTGTACATCATACATGTATGTAATTACGTTTTACCTCACTTCGAATGTAACATACACAAACATTCCAAATAGAATTGAGGTCATGTTTAGATACAACAGAAGCAGCAAGGAGCTGGGCAATCCCGGTGAGAGGGAACAAGGCTCAGTTTGAGAACACTCAATAGCAGAATAATTACTCAATAATTTATCTGACTGTTGCTGGTAAGGTGACGTGATAATCACAGTCTATAACAACATCAGAATCCACTCAATCTACCGTAGCATAGCGCAAGCCGAGAACGAAATTAACACTAGTTCGCTAGCCCAGGGCATTTCTCCCATTGCTAAAGGTGTCCTAACGACTAGTAGAAATTCATGTCTTTTGTTATTTGTATCATTATTCAGGCTATAAAATTTAAAGTTAATTTTGATCCCTGCTCAAGTAACCATACTTGTATTATTAATCTTAAAGACATTTAAGGAACATGAAGTACATTTGAGATAAACCATTCCAAAAATTGATTTATTATATCTTGGATATATTAAAACTTTTTGTCATTAAATAAGATTTGATCAAACAATAATAGATGCTATACTTTTAAAGATTTCTCACTATATATCATAAATACAAATAATAATAATAATAATAATAATAATAATATTGTATTGCGCAGTATAAATGTGTCCTCTCACAAATGCAAACTCAATATTAAAATATATTTTGTACAGTATGTCATAAATACTAGTTATGTCTATCAAAAATTAATACCGTAGTGCACTATACAGGTCTAGATAAATTGTTCGTCCACCACCTTCAATATGACTACGATACTTTGCTTGATTTGACTACCAGCGAGTAACCAAGGCCTACATTTATCAGTGCATGAAAGTCTAGATATACAGGTAGGTATTAGTATTGTATACGACTTCAATCCATTAAAACCATATCTTATCATTTCCCTGCCAACATTCTCACAGTATCAAGGAGGTCAAGCTGAGATTAATATCAATAATAGTAAATGATCTCCCGTTATTGACCTCATTTGTTAGTGATACTGTCATAGTTAACAAATAAAACAGCAGTAGTCATTTATTCCAAGAAAATAGACCTGTACATGTATCCACTAACAAAACAAATGACCAAACATGTACAGTTACCTAAATTTAATTAAATTTAAAGTTAACCAATTATTGTATTTTTTAACATACCTCAAATAGTTAAAATTCCAACTGCTTCACTTTGGGTACTTAGGTTTAGTGAACATTTGAATAGAACAATACACAGCACAATTTTCTTGTAATGCTAACAGTTCCTCAATGCGGCAGGCAAATCACGGCAATGCCAATGCCCATCCCACGTTTCCTGATTTCTCAGCGAGAATGGTCCAGGAGTAGGTGGCAGTCCGACATGTCATACCTGTAATTAACAAGTGCGCACCAACGCAGGTAAACAGCAACAAGGTGTCTGGCATCAGGCCTCGTATAAAACTTGAAGGCACGACACGCCGGGAATAACATCCCTTTGATTATTAATAGTGTTGATGCAGCCATTTCTATAATCTGACATTCTGGTATTATGGCCACACAATGGCATTAAGGGAAAAAGAAAAAGAAAAGCTGATTGATTTTACGATACAAACATTAATGCCTGACCTCCGAGCCTCAGGATTTCATTTCATTAAGATTGTGGTAAATCACCTGTCTGGACATTCTTGACCATTGACCTATCAATCTCAAATGCAGCATAAATATTGAGGCACCTGGTACATGTAAAAATGTCTTTGGCTACATCCCGAAATATTGGTTAATTAATTACTTCATTTATTAGTTGTTCTAACTTTAAAGGCATACTATCATAGATATAATATGGCCATTTTTGACTAGTTCTTAGCTACAACTACAAAGTACATTCACTTGTCATACATATAATCATGTTTATACTTCCAAAAACCTTTCTACCTCTGTGTACGGTAGGCAAAATTCAATTTCAACAAACTGTTTGGGATTTTGCTGTTGATATAACAACCTGAACAATCTTAGTTCTTTGTCCTTTTTTTATATTAATGCAAGGGGACATAATTCTCAAATGGGTATGACAAAAGAACTACGATGGCTTCATATATCATGAATACATCAAAGACAAGATAATTATTACAAAATATGGAATTTATTATAAATATCAAGTGTTACCAGTAAATAACAACTTGTGGTTGTACAAATCAAACGTAAATAGTCTCAGACAGAAACTAACTGTGATAGTATGCCTTTAACATTTATACACAAATAACATTAATAATTTTAGCAAAATTAGCATAATGATTTCAATAAAACTAATATTTATAATAAATTTTAAAATGTATAATAAATTTACCATTAGTAAAGCTCTATCCATATTCTTGGTATTGAGTTGAATGTGATAATAATCACCAAGCTAGGTTCGTACTTGGCTTGCAAGCTAGCTTCGCTATGGAAATCACAATGACCCACAAAACACTCAATGACTCAAATTGCATTGAATACTATCAGTTTGGCATCATTTGTGACCCTCTACAATATATTTCAAGGGTGACTTGCTTGAATAATGGGTCAAATACTGACATATATGTAGATTTGCATGTTGGAGCAAACACAGGATTGTGGCTGTAGATAATACCTTATTCACAGTGTTAGAGAATGAAGTGCCACAGTACATGCACTTGGATTCGCACAACAAATTTATACTAAAAACATACTTCCTATAGTGGGGCGGGATGTAGCGCAGTGGTAGAACGTTGGACTTCGGAGCAAAAGGTACCGAGTTCAAATCCCGCCC
>JAULBP010131514.1:0-16594 GCA_032355345.1 Lepetodrilus pustulosus | reverse complement strand
AAGCTAGGCAGTTGTCATAGCAGCAGGGTATAACTATAAGTGAATTACTTGTAAACCTCCCAAGCGGGTATTTGGAAATTTGTAAAAGGCATATAAACAGAAGACACTTACATCATGTACATGTACCAGTAAAAAGGATGTTTGTAGCATTGTATGGTACATGTCTGAAATATTTTTTGTTGTTGTTAAATCAGGTAAATGATGGCCACACAGTACTCCACCAAACTGAAGTGTGATAGTCTGGAGGGTGATGCTGTATCTGTGTCATCATGATTGGCAGATAGACAGCTATGTCTGATCCAGGTATGGTTACATGTTATCTATTAATTAACAGGGCGTGATGTAGTGCAGTGGTAGAATGTTGGACTTCGGAGCAAAAGGTACCGAGTTCAAATCACCACCCCATGGGGGCCCGGCATCAATTTCGCAGAAGTTACATTTCTGACGCGATATACCAGTCTCTTACTAGATAAGAGAGCTTTGTGAAAGGATACCCTGGGCCATTTCTCCCAATGCTAAACATGCTATGATAAAGGTTTCCTTAGAAATTCACATATTTTTGTAAACAGTTGTTATTTTTTCAGGCTTTCAAGTTTTCAAGGATCAATTTTTATCACTGCATAAGATTGTAATATTAACAATTATAATAATGTGAACATTTATTTTGCTCCAAATCCACACTCTCGAGCATTCTCATAATGTTACAAATTACAGTACAATACAATGTCATTTTCCTTCTCAAATTCCTGGGGAGTATACAATCCAAGCTGATTGAAACAATGCTCCACTGCCACAGACAGTGTCGTTTTAAATTAACATAAGAACAGAAAATATGTATTTTTTTCTTTCTCTGAAAGCATGAGTGTTAAATATAACCCTAACAAAAGAAACATCACTGTACCTTGTAACAACGACAAACATGATGAAATGTAACAACTTACATGCTTTTATATATTTTTCTTTAGATATCTTTCCAAAATCATCGATGACAACCCCCACTAAAAGTAAGTAATATTTTCTTACACCCAGGTTGAAGACATCACTGTGTGATATTTATTTGGTAACACACATATGTGTGATATCACCTTTTAGGGCTGCCGATTGCAGGCTCCATAGCAACGACCCGAGGTCATTGGTGGGACTACTTTTTTCATTCAGTAAAGGTCTCCAAAACATCCCAGATGTCACCAAAACAAAATATGTTTTCTAGAAGAAATAATATTGTCATTCATAGTTGCCCACAACAGTCCTTTTGAACTAATACCAACTTTAAACTAGTGGACTTTCAGAAAAATATTGTATCCCCTCGATATAACGCTGAATTTGGGGTCCATGACCCGCCTTATAGTACCAGCCTTATACGATAGTACAGGTAAATAACAAAATTGAAAATGGGATCCACATCTGACCCTGCCTTATATCTGAATCCACTGTATATCGAAAAGTGTTATATCAAGGGGACACTGTAATAAATACATATTAAAAATAACAATAACAAATAACAATAATAACTATTTCAGCTGGGAGTGGGCCGATCATCGAAGCCTCTCAGAACACGGAGGAGTACAACCGCGCGCTCAAGATCATCCTTGGCACAGTAGTCGGTGTTATTGCTCTGGTCGGCCTCATCGGCTTCTTCTTTCTGCTGTTCAAATACTGGAAGAGACGCTCGTCGAGTCACCATGGTAAGCTAGTAGCCCAGGTCTTGACAGTAAGGATTGTCCGCCTGCCCGGGACAGGTTTGATCCACAGGCAGACAAGTGAATTAGCCCAGATTAACAAGCCTTCTACCTACAGTTAGATGTCCGATAGGACACAAGGACAAGTGCCTCAAAAAGTTAATGTAGAGCCCTGCAACCAATTATCTGCAGTTCCGTAGGTTTTATCTCTATTTTGTACGAGTTCATCCTCAACTCAAGGTCGTGTTCACAAATCCCCATACAAAAATTTGAGCTTGATCATGAAATCGTACTCAAGATGTTTTGTAATCTCGGGGCCAGGTCTCGTAAGCTGTATTGCTTTTATTCAATCCCATAACATTTTTAATCATTAAGATATGTTTAAACTAAAACTACAATTTGTTACCATGGTTACCAGAAATCCTGAACAGGACATTCTCTTTTCAGGACCAGGCGGCAGGACGAGAGCGGCCAGCCTCAGGTCTATATCAGTTGGTAAGTGACGTCACATCAGCTTGGCCATATCAAATGGAATGTTCAATTTTCAGAGTGAATTATAAATATTTCTAGATTACAGTACCTGACAATTTTGATTTTTTTTTTCTTTTATTTTTTTTAAATCTGAACAAATTTATATCAAACTGAAATAATATAACGCAATACACCACACCGATAAGGTATATGCTCGAAGCGCTTACAAACAAGAAAGAGAAACAAAGCTTAGATATATTGGTATCCTTTCACTAACCAGACAATAGCTCTCTTTGCCGATAGCTAATGCAGTTGCAAAGAGAGCACTATAGTGGATAAGAGAGATTTGTGAAAGGATACCCTGGAAAATAAACATCTCATAGTAACTGTCAGCCATGGTAACTCGTAACTAGGGCAGAAACGAGTACCCAGGTACTCGAGTACAGTTTGGGTACATGTACTACTCGAGTAGTAAATTGATACTGAACAAAGGCGGACAACAGTCAATCGACCCTTTGGACATATTTCGAATTATCAGAAAAGTTGAAAACTAAATTCAAACTGTGCTCAGCTTTCCTTTAATAAGGGTGGTACACCTTGACTATGAGGAACCATTTTGATGGTTGAAACATACCAACACAATGATCAGATGAAATCCGAATCAACCACATCCTAATCATCAACAACGATGCAGACACTTGCAGGCAGGTTGTCGAGTGCTCGTGGAGTGGCGAGTACTCGAGTACTCGTAGTCATTCAACATGAGTACTCAAGTACCCAATTTCCTACCCGTTTCAGCCTTACTCATAACCATGGTAACTGTCATAACCATGGTAACTAACCATGGTAACTGTCATAACAATGGTAACTAACCATGGTAACTGTCATAACCATGGTAACTAACCATGGTAACTGTCATAACCATGGTAACTGTCATAACCATGGTAACTGTCATAACCATGGTAACTGTTGTTGTTCGCAGACCTCAGCAACAAGCAGCTGCCGGGAGTGCTACTCTTGTATTCATACGACTGCCCCATGCACGAGAAGGTGGTCCACTCGCTGGCCGGCTTCCTGATGGAGGTGTGCAGCTGCAACGTGACCCTTGACCTCTACGAAGAGCAGCTGATCCACGACCGCGGCCTGGATGACTGGCTGATCGAGCGTATGCAGGAAGTTGACTTCATCATGGTGGTCTGCTCTGTCGGCGCCCGACTCCGGTGTTCCAAGAAGCGCGTCCGCTTCAAATCCGACGCCAGTCGCACGCTCCCCGACTACTTCGCCGTGGCCGTGGATTACGTTGGGGAGAAGATGCGCGTCGAGCGCGGGAAGGGCCTCTCGATGTCGAAGTTCATCACAGCGTACATGGACTACTCCACGGCCAGCGACATCCCTCCACAGCTGGAGACAGGGTCCAGGTTCTGCCTGATGAAGGATCTGAACAGATTCTATAACCATCTCCATGGGCTGGAGGTTGACGATGTCAAGTTTGAGTCCACCTACCCCGGGGTCTCGGAGAGCAGCTACTACAAGTCGGAGGTCGGCGCCGAGCTATACGTGGCTCTGGAGCAAGCCAAGGAGTTCTTCCAAACGAATCCCAACTGGGTGGAGGACCGACTTCAACCGCCGTTGGCGCCGCAGCCAAAATCAAAGTCTCGTCACCGGCGCCATAACTCCCAGGAGCAGCCGCTGCTGGATCCGGTGTGCAACGAAGCGCCGTCCTTAACGAACTGTCTCGACACGACCGTGGAAGTCCACACGCTTCCCAGACGGAGTATCGTGAAGGAGGGAAGCGCCGGGCAGGTGAACACGTTCCTCTACAGCCGGCAGAACTCCCTCCCGTCCTCGCTGAGCAGCCGGCTGACGGTCCACGCGTCCTCCAACCACGTGAACCTGTCCAAGAGCTACGACAGCTTCCGGAACAACGAGAAGTTCCGGGACTCGGACTCCGTGCCATGCGTGGTGTGCGGAAAGCATTCACATCCGGACGGACGCGTGAAGTGTCGCGGAGGTCAGGACAAGGGGGAGGACTTGGAACCGGAATACACCAAGACCAAGAGCAAGTCGATGCCCACCGTCTACGGAACCAACGGATCTCAGACTGTCCTCCATGCGGAGGTACATAAGGAGTGGGGACCGATCGGCCGAGCGTCTCCGGTTTCTGATTCCCAGGACACGGATTCCAACACAGGGTCGGACAGTTTGGAACGCGACCTGCGGTCCATAACCGTGCCTCCCACATTCGACCACGTCCACTACTCGACGTCGGCGTACCTCCTCAGCGAACTTGTGCCACTGAGGAGTCTCTCGTCGTCCGCTCTCGTCGTGTCCAACTCGGACCACCGGATCAGACCCGTTCCCACCTTGCAGCCGGTGGACCAAGGGGGACAATCCAGCGAGGAATCGAATGGAAATCATTTCACAGTCGGAGCAGACATCAGTGTGTAGTTAAGTGGGAGGGGAGCATTGTATGTTTGTGTAAATACTGACATTACACCATTATTTCTTTATTTCTCTCGTCTGCCCATTTTTCTGAGGTGATCATTGTTAGTTTGACCAATCAGAGACTGGTCAAGCTTCATGGTAGTTTTGACTCTGATGTACTTTTCACATCGTTATCTGCTGTAAACACCCATAAACAATGCCATTAATTATGACAATCGAGAAAAACTATTTATTTAAAATCTAGATGAAACAACCAGATATTTATTAATATTCCGTATACTCCTTTATGCAAAATTACTACATCTGACTTTGACCATTTCTTCAAAAAGTTTTTTTTAGACATTTGTTAAATTCTCTGTAATTTCTGATAAATCTGACATCGTTCACATGCTGGCTAGACCTAGAACTGATACCAATTAATTAGTATTATTTGATTTCTAGGGTAGTTCCCACGAGGTAATGATCTGTGACCTTGAATTAACCAGTTTAATTAATTGTTTGTTTTCTTTGTCCTTCGGGTTTCCTAGCCACCATACATTTCAGAAAAATCCCCAACAAGACGAGTAACGTTCAGTTTATTCAGTATAGGCCAAAGGCCAAAATACAAAGAAATGATACAAACATACAGCGCAAGCAACGCAGTGTGCAACTATGTAAACATGAGAAAAATTAAAATTAAATTAAATTGACATGTTTAAGTTGTACGTATTAACTAATTTGAACATCAATGGATCACTTTGCTCTGAATATCATGGCTTGTCAGTTTACAGCAGGAGAAAACGTGAAACACTATACTTCATTCATAAAAGTATTCTGTTTTTCTGTGATTCCTTCATAAAGCATTGGTCGAGCACAAACTCGGGCGAGTCTATTTTCATGTCACTCAATCACACAATATTTCAATAGTCACACAATTTTCATCCATCACATTATCATTTTCATCAAGTCATCTCCACATTTGGAATTCACAACTTTTCATTGCTCAATATTGGGAAATGTTGCTCAATATTTTTAATTATGACATTGATACCAACATTTCATGGTGTATATTATTTATATATATATAATGTAGACACAAACGGTTGTGATGTCTGTTGAAACCTTTTGATATAGTACTTTACACCCAACACATTGTACTGTCTTGGCTCACTTGGTCCGAAGGCAATTACATTTCATGTTGTGGCCTTCCTGTTCATTGTCACACCATGTGTAAACACCTTGTCCCGAAACACCCCGAAAAGCTCATATTTTGTATGCATTTTCCCTCGCACAAATGAATAATGATAAAATTGAAATAGTTTTTACCTTTGACTATTTGCAAAATTCACACTTACATTTTGAAAATGTGTCCAATAAATGCACCTAATTAAAGTTTACTTTTCATGTGTTCCAAGGTTGTATTGTAAATTCCAAGTGAGCTTAAGGCATTTATCCTTTTCTTCTTTTTTTTTTTGGTACTTATTCAAAAAGAAATGTCATTTTATATACATTAATGTGTGCTTGTACCATGTTACTAGTGTGTATGATGTCATATTTTTCATAATTGATGATCTGTTTAGGGGCAATTCCACATTGGGACATTACATTCTGAGCCTGAAATTTGCATTTTGATTGCTTGTCAAATTTTTGTGAGGCTACCTGAGCTGTCCAAACTTTTGATTTCATTTGGTGACTCTTTTTACTTAAGCAGTAAGATTTCTCATTCCCTTTTGATACTTTCAAATTATTAATTTAAAAAATGTGTTGTGGACATTACAGCTACAAACTACCACATAGTTCAGTCATCTTCCAAATATTATATTTCAAGAGAATTAATATTACTATTAAAGTGAAGTAATTATGCTTTTTGGACTTGATAATTTGGTGATAGTGTATGAACTGCTATGAAAATAGTCTAAATAACTTTATTTTATAAATTCTACAAATAGATATTTGCTTTGCGGACATTACAAAATACCACTGTTGACATTAACGGTACATTTCTGAGAAAAATAATTAAATAAAAAGTATTTGTGTGTTTTTCATACTGCATTTTGCTATACTTCTAACCCTATCCCTGCTGGATTAGGCCCAGACACTGCTCTCTAGGGCATCTCTGGTTGCCTGCAGCAGGGAAAGGGTTAAGCTAGCTCAATTATAAGGAATTATGGTGTAAATAAGTCATTTCTACTTTTTCAATGTCATGTGGAATTGCCCATAGCATACCTTTAAAACCATTAGACAAACAATGTGCAATGAATGTTCCACCCAGGGTGCTTAGTCTGCTTACAATAGACATGGAAAATTTACCATCTGTTCAATGCCTCTCAACTTCCCCCCTCCCCTACCCTTCCCCAAATGCTTCATATGCTTCAATGACTACCCAAAACCATTATTATTTTCACTTGTTTCTATGCATTGCCAATGTGTTCTATGATCCGGTTTGATTAATTTAGTATACTTTGTTTAAATGCATATAATCACAGATTATTATTGACGATCATTTTGGATTTGACCTTGGCTACAAATGTAAAGTACGCTCACTTATCAGACATTTATTCATTTTTGTACCTCAAATAAATCCTCTCACGCTGTATAGTAGGTAAAATCCCATGCAATCCTTCAGATGCTTGAACAACAGTAATGCCGGAATAAGGTATGCTCATGTTTAAACAAAATATTCTATGATAAGGGTAGATAACTGTGGTAGGAAAGTTTTATGTTTGATATGTCTGACCCTGTGATTACGAAAGATTTCTGAGTACAATTGTTTGCTCAACTCAAAGTTTTCTTCACAAATCATCATATAAAATTAGAGCTTGAGCATGCAATCCTACTCAATACATTTCGTAATCTCGTGGCCTGGTAATTATTACTTCTTTCATCTTAACTAAACATTAAGGTATTGATGGCTAATACAACATCAGAGAAAGCCACTTGAGCGAGTGAGATGAAATGTGTATATATTTTCAGTTAGTACTGCCCAACCCTGAGATTACAAAATGATTTTGAGTACGATTTCATGTTCAATTCAGTTTTCTTCACAACATTAGTTTTGAGCTTGAACATGAAATCATACTCAAAATGTTCTGTAATCTCAGGACTACTTTGTAGGTTAAAGGCATAATATCACAGATTTACATTTTTTTTTTTTTTTTAATAGTAACTGAAAAGTACATTCACTTGACATACCTAAAATCATGTTTGTACTTCCAATATACCACTGCACCCCAATGATAGTGTGAATCAAGTGTATTAACTAGCGGTCGTTAACCTGTATTTCTTTTTCCTTCATTATGTTAATGTTAAGGGAGATAACTCGACTACGCTTTCCTAGAATTCAAGGTGGTACTACTCGATTTCTTAGAATTCCTTCATAGATGAGTTGATGCATCAAAGATAATTAATGGTCCATAACCACTAGTGTTGGGAAATAAGTGGTTTAGTAAATAGCAACTTTGGGGTGGACAAATCAAGCATAAGCAGTCTCAGATAGAAATTTGTTTGTCCGTTATATAGGTCAACTAGCTGTGATAATATGCCTTTAACTGTCTGTGGTGTTATGAAAGTTTACATTTCTGATTCCCAAGTTAGTTTCTTGGTCAATATGGTAACAATTGCTATGAATGTAGTGCAGATTCTACTCAATTTCTTTTACATTATACTATAAGATTTGCAATAGAGGATCTTACTATAACCAGTAGGTTCCCATCCCATCATTGACAGGGTTATCCCAATACCAGTTAAATTCTGTAGAAAATGTGAGTAAAACCCAAATTGCTGATTGTTTCTGTTTTCATAGCTAGATATCTCATGAACTGTCAGTGCTATGTAATTTTGCAAATAAATTAATATTTATTATTATTTAAATTGTAGATATAGGAAAACTATTTGACACTCTTTTTTGTTTTATGAATATGAAATTATGCTATGTTATTAATGCCATATTAAATATGATATATGAACATACTCATTTTAGAGATGTTTCAAAATACATGCAAAATTAAAACAATGTAACAGCATTTTTATAAATTTGGAAAATGTGTATATTGGAACTGGTATATTATATATCTACGATATATAGCAGTGCCATCTCAATATAAAACGGTCCGATGCACCCCGGATTCGGATATAACACGGGGTCAGACATGGATCCCATTTTTATTTTTGTTATTTCCCTGTAATATCGTATAATGCGGGTGCTATAACGTGGAGGGTATGTCATGGACCCCAACGTCAGTGTTATATCGAGGGACCACTGTACCATATACACACATAGGACTTGTATAAGTACAATTATTGTGAAACTCAACTGGCTTATCTGGGCCCAGTTGCTTAGAAAAGTTGTAAGTTAATTGTTAGTGACCCACATGCTGTAATTCCATTGCATTAAACACTTTTTAACATTACAATGCTTCCGAATAGTGATAAAAGTGGTACAGTGTCCCCTCGATATAACGCTGAAGTTGGGGTCCATGACATACCCCCACTGCCTTATAGTACCTGCCTTATACGATAGTACAGGTAAAAAAAATAACAATGGGATCCACATCTGACCCTGCCTTGTATCTGAATTTGCCCTGTATCGAACAATGTTATATAGAGGGGACACTGTACATATAATACTATAGTCACACGTTATAGTATCCGCCTTATACAATTTTACAATATCGTCGCAAATAGGTGAAAGATTCCCGCAGCGACGTTAAAACTCCATATTCACTCACAATACAATATTACAGCGAAATAAAAAAAGAAAATGGGATCCACGTCTGTCCCCTGCATTATATCTGAATCCGCTGTGCATCAGACCATGTTATATCGAGGGGGTATTAATTTTTTTATATCTAGAAGGAAATATGCTTCACGCAGATGTAGGTCCTGACACTACTTTTAGACAGTCGAGTTTCACAAAAGTTTCTGTCATATGTGCATTCCTCACCCACAATCGTTAAAATACACCTAAATATTATCTTTATATGTTATCTACTTGATATGTAAGTACTTGCATGTAGCCAAATGGGAAAAAATAGCATTATTGTACAGTTAGCATGTTAATATTTCGTAGCAAATGCGTGAAAGGTTCTCGCAGCGATGTTAAACTCCATAATCCCTCACTCCCAGTGTTTGTATTTATGCTGGCCACAAAATTACGTAAACATTTTGAGTAGAATTTCATATTCAAATGAAAGTTTTGTTCACAAATGCCCATTTACAATTTGAGCTTGAGCATGAAATCATATTCAAAAAGAATTCTTGATCTTGGGTCCTGGCAGTCCATTTAGATGTTGTTTATATAAATATTGTGTACACATGTTGTGTAGATATTATGCATCATTCATATGTATGCATTCTGTACCAAAGCTGAATGTGGACATTGTCAATCCGTTAATGTTATACTTGTATATCTATTATATTATGTTTCCTATTTTGATAAGACTTTGACGAATTATATCATATTTATCTATCTGTATATAGAAGAAAACACCAATGGTTGATGTGTTTGTGTGAGTATGTGTGTGCATGTGTGTGTGTGTGTGTGTGTGTGTGTGTGTGCGTGTGTGCGTGCGTGCGTGCGTGTGTGTGCTTGTGTGTGTGTGTGTGCACCCGCGTGTGATTATTAATTGGCATATCAGAGCTATATTGATCAAACTATTAATTTATTGACAAAAAAAGCAGCAATTGTTTTGGTTTATCATCAATTTACAAAGAGGTCTACACATGAATACTGGTCATGGATCAGTTTATTAAATGCTAAAAACCAAAAATAAATATTACAAAGTGTTGCAGTGCTATTATAGTTCATTTGTAAAGCTGGGCTTTCTCGGTTGTGCCTGACTCAATTCCACAATCATAAATATCATAGTGACCTCATTCATTGATAATTGTAAATTAACACCTGTTTCACGAGCATTTGTTTTTAGAATGATAGTTGCATATTCATAGTTGTAATATATACCAGAAAATCGATAATTCTGCATTCACAAATGCTATAATAATATTTTATGTCAAAAGAATTTATTGTCAACATTTGCATTTAGAATAATTCGAAATAGAAAGGTTCCAGTCTATATATTACTAAGCTAACCACAGAGGGTCAGTTTCACAAAGTTACTGTAGTACTGAGTAAACCTTATTGCTAGACATATTATTACACTAATTATGGTTATGCAATCATCTTGTGAAACTTGTCAAAATAGATGAAAGAAGAAAGAAATATCCACTATGAGACTATAGCGCCTTCGTGAGCGCGCGATCGCCGTATTCGTTTCATCACTCTCAAACCCTAAGCGTACACGCCAATAGTGAATAAAATACCTAGTATACCTTTCCTGACTTCTCTGGGTCAAGCACGAGGTGTTCTATTGGCTATTTCTATCACCGTAGAGTTTGTCGAGTGATGAAACCAATACGTTCTACGAGAGCTTATTGTATTGTAAAGTAGATAAGATTGCTTTAAAAAAAAAAACCGATACCATTAGCAACGGAGTGCTGTATTAAAGTGTAATTAAATTTATGCAGTATTCCGTTTTACTGGACCACAATAGAATACTGTAGATATCATGTTAGCTATTTTTCATATACTAGTACATGTTTGTGCTTAAGGATACTGTGATATTAGGCTTAGATGAAGAACATAATGTTATCATGCTTCTAACATAATTGTATTAACTTGAATTGTTATGTGCTTTTTCTAAAGGGCTTTGGGAAGTCTGTAGTTAAATATACAAATGGATAAAACGGTATGCTAGTTTGATTCTAGATCCAACGCGTTGTGTGTCGATACAGAACAATCCAACAAACGTAATGTACTAGTATTTGAAAGGTTATTAAGTGCATTCCATTCCCATATAACGCATATCTACAACACATATTTGTTATGGAAGCCACATCAGGCCAAAACCATTAATTGCAATCAAAAGTGAGCTTACATTATTATCAAAAGCACCACAATCTAATTTAAAGCAAAGCTCCTGAAACATGTTGGCTTTAGTTTGCTAAGCAAAGCGAGGAGTCGACGTCCAAATAACTAATCTCCGAAATTACGAAACTTTTCTGAATACGATTTCATACTCAACTCAAGCTTGATCATGAAATCGTACTAAGAAAGTTTCGTAATCTCGGTCCCTGATTCTAATGAGATTGAAAGCATAACTCGGTAAATGGAATGGAGTTGTGTTTTAAACAGTATTGATCTTAACTATGTGGGAATTTGTTTAGTGTAATTTTACGTTAACAAAGTAACTAACGAAAACACAAACAATATTCTATTCACATTTCAAGTAATTTGTAGCATGTATTTATTTTCGTATTTCAGGAAAAGTAAATGAAACTTAAGTTCATTTTTAGGGAATCTACAAGACAATAAATAATCGTTATTAATAATGTCAACATTCATTTGTCAGAGATACTTCGCTCTAAATAGTTTAAAATCAAAACGTCATCGACGTAATTTAGACAATTTCATTAAGATACTGTGATAGATTTCATTGATGACTGTTTTGTTAGCTGGTTTCAAATAACTGCCATAACACGTTCGAACGAAGAATGATATGAAACATTCTGATAATTCGTATAAATGTCCAAGTTTATCAAAATGCCAACAATGTAATGATGAGACCAAGCGTGATTTGCTGAACTAGGAATGTGTGCTCGTGTGCATGATGTATAGAATGGGTCAAATTGAAAATGTTTAATGTATGCTCGAGTGTGGTTATCAATAATAGAATACCGTATTTCCTCATTATCATACACGCCCAGCCGGTACATCGCGACGTACGATGTCGATACGATGTCGAAAATACGTCGCTGATGTTGTTTCAACGTCAATTCGACAACGTAGCGACATCGTGTGCCGCGATGGGCGGGCTACGTAAGGCGCATACAGAAGCTGACGGGCAAGTGTTATAGGAAATACGGTAGGTAATCTCAAAATACTTTGTACTGTCAATTACCGTGTAAAATCACTTCAAATAAATATATCAAAGGATGATGATGGTTTTTATTTATTTTGTTATTGTTTGTTGCTATAAGAACATTATTTGCCATCTTTTAACCTTTTACAACGCAACACTGATCAGTGACTTACGCTCACAATAAGTATCTCGTATAGGATCTTATGATACTTATCGAGTATGTGGATGGCTAATGTATAAATGCCTCCGCCATGAGCAAAGGAAACCCTTATACCCAATAACAGCATCAGGCGTCCGAAACTCCGTAAAACCAGTGCCGTGTACGCCTCGACTTCAGCCTAAACTAGAAGTGCATGACGGGTTCAGGGACACAGGATAATTTCTAACGAAGCCCGAAAGCTTGAAACACTTACATGAACCGTTATTGCGTCCACACCGAGTGCAAATGCATCTAGATAATTTTTCAGTTTCACTAAAAGGTCGTACTGTATTCCGGACTTAAACGCAATGGATGCGAGTGAGTGGATGAGAGTAAATGGATGAGAGTGAGCTGAGTGGATGAGAGTGAATGGATGAGCGTGAGTGGATGAGAGTGAATGGATGAGAGTGAGTTGAGTGGGTGGATGAGAGTGAATGGATGAGAGTGAGCTGAGTGAGTGGATCGATGCGAGTGGATATATCAGTGAGTGTGGATGAGATTGCGACTTGGGTGAGTGAGCCTGAGTGGATGAGGATGCGAGTGAATGTTATGTGGATGTGAGAGCGGATGAGAGTGGGTGAACAGGAGAATACACTTTCATTCACTATCATATCCCCTCACCCTCATAGTGTCAATCTCATCTCACCCTCATCCACTCAATCTCACATATCCACGCTCGTCCTCATCCAATGTTCATTAAGGTTAAAGTTTTCAGGCAAACAATTATTTGTATAGTATCAAGGAATATAAAGTACCATAGCACATCATTTGAAAGTATTCTGTGAACAATTATATGTGTTATTGTGATTAATGTCCAAAAAGAATAAAATTTGCAGTCGCCATCTTGGATTTGGCGGCCATATTGGAAAATTTAGGTTGGCCATATCCTATTTGCGTGTGCTGGGGTGAAGAACATATATGCCAAGTTTTATGTTTTTTAACCAAAAGTGCACAATTCGGCCGTTCTTTTACGACCTCGTACATGGGTATAAACGTATAATTGCGTATAGTGTAAGTTAACTGTATTAGGAAGTGACGGAAGCCTCCATTTATTTACGAATGGACTACGGGTAAAATTTTCGTGAAGCATAACCCTAGCCCAAAATGTGGTCCCTCGGTGCGATTTGTCGCAACCTCTTGTATAATAGTAGATGCATAAGAACAATTAAAGATGACGTAGAATCGAATATTTTCGATTGCTCTCATGAATGCATCGGTAATGTTTTATTGCTACAAATCGCACTGAGAGAGTCCACGTTAACCGGGCGTATTATCAAGGCGCAAACCATAATTTGACAAGCAGGAAATGATACATAGACCAGGGTATCCTTTCACGAAGCTCTCTTATCTATTAAGAGACTGGTAGCGCTCTCTTAGCGGTGTATTAGCTATCGGCAAAGAGAGAGCGCTACCATGCACTCACTTAGTAGATAGAGAGCTTCGTGAAAGGTTACCCTGGAGCTCCATTTGCGGTACGACTCTTTCGTGAAGCGCAACCCAGGTGTAGTAACGAGTCGTTAACGAGTCGTTGATTAAATCGTGTCTTTCCTACGTGCGTATCACGGCATTCAGAGATTATCTTGAACCGGAGAAGGGAGGCCTGTAAATGATTGAGATTTGAGAACATGTTGATTGCCATTCCCCCATAGTATCGTAGATCGATTGGGTGAGAAAGACCGTCATTAGTACGTCTGTACGGTACGGAGAAGACAAAACAATGCCACGGAATCGCTTCGTTTGTTTGACCATCATGATAAGAACCTTTGCTGGCTTCGTATTCCGTCGGGATTCGGGGGAAATTACAACCGTCGAATTGTAAAGTTATCACTTGGGTTCTGTCATCCAGCCTTGGACATACTGTATTACTAGGGCCTAAAAGCTCACACTGGTGGGGATACTATGATTGCGTATAATTCTTCACTACCATGATGGCGAAAGACAACATGTCGTGTCATCATGAGGAATGTCCGAGTGTGTGGACAGTTCGCTCTTTTCCTGTACGAGCCGTGAATAAACTATAATCTGTCTGTCTGTATGACCAAGAGATATGTCAACAGGCCGTGGTCGTATGCCTTTAACAGCACTTAAATATACATGTTCTGTGTTTAGAGGATATCGTTGGTGTTGAAGGTAAAAAGATTTTCAGAGTAAATTATCGAAGTCGTCCTTCTTCGACGTGGTAATGGTGGCAGCTAAACCTACTCCAGCTTTGTGTTGCGGTGAGACGGATTAACCAAGGATGTTGCAGATAAAACAAAGAAGTGTTTGATAATAACACCCGTATTTAATACTCAACGAAATTGATTAAAAGACAGCAACTAATCTATTTTGTGGAAAAGCTTTTTACCCAATTTCTGAACTCGGCTTGAGGAAGCTGGTGTCATTCTTCTTTCAATGCGTCTGCAAGTTCTTGGCGAAAAAATGGACCTCGTATACTTTTGGAAATTCGTCGTAGATACAATAATTATATATATTATATTATATATATATATATATTATTATTATTATTATTATTATAAATTTATATAGCGGAAATATCCAGAATAACAGCTCAAATGCGCTTGTTACCCCGATCAACAGATCTGTGCACTCAAAATCCTTCTCAACTCTCTGGGGAGTATACAACCCGAGCTGCCATTCAAGGCGCATCAAGGTTATCATTCACATGTCCATCTCATCCTTCCAGCCTGTGATTCAGTGTGGGGCTTGAACGAATACTAGATACGATCAGGTTATTGTCACCCATCCAAGTATCAGCCGCGCTCGAACGTGCTTCACTTTTTAAACCTGGGCGGTCGACCGTGCAATGCATAGGACCATGTATAGTAAAACTACATTAATAATTATCTCCCAAAAGGCCACTGACTTTTAATTAATTTCACTGAGTAATTAATAGAGCAGCTATCAACTGTTATAGATGTTACTGAAGGCCTGAATTATTTATTGAAAGAGTCTTCACGGTTTCTTTGTTCCTTTGAATGTATCCTACGACTAAAATCGATAGGTCGCATTATATTAATGACGCATTAAATATGTGATTTACAGTAATCTCTGTATACAACGTATACAGTTTCACAAAGCTATTGTACACTACACTTATTAAATTTTTGTTCTTATACTACTAAACATTTTATTTTATCAACGACTGCAGCTACACTTTGCCACACGGCGCTGTGCATGTAGCGAACAGACTGGGTTTTTCTTTTTAACGATGAATTAATTGTTATATTGTTATCAAGGTTATTCTCTGATCCGGAAAACTGTTGATGTGTGTAAAACAATTGAACCCAAAAGACAATGTATATATACCTCATTTTTTATTCTTCACAGGCATTGACAGCAGTACGAATGTATATGGAGCACACGTAAACTCCCAACCCCAGGGTATTGTTTATCGAAGCTCGCATGTCCACTATGTGACCGATACTGCTTTCATGAGTGCCAGGATATCGTTTCTCGAAGCTCTCATATCTCCTACGAGGCCATAAGCACTCTCGTAGCGATGTATTATACGTGGCGCTCACGAGTGCACTTTTAAAGAGAGCGTCATGGTCTCATAGTCGATACGAGAGCTTCAATAAACGATACCCACATCGCCATATATAAGAGGTCGCTACGACATCCTCGTAGATAAGAGAGCTTCGTGAAACGATACACTGTATTGCTACTCGAGTTAGACGTCATTTAACCACACGATCACACTCTGACCACTTAATACACGTAATAAAAACAACAATACATAATACATGATACAGAAACTGCATTTAAAATAAGAATAGTTCAGTATAATGTTTGACGGGGAGAGAAATGGAGGGAGTGGGTATAAGAGGAAATGGAGAGAGAGAGAGAGAGAGAGAGAGAGAGAGAGAGAGAGAGAGAGAGAGAGAGAGAGAGAGAGAGAGAGA
>JAULBP010131403.1:0-16600 GCA_032355345.1 Lepetodrilus pustulosus | reverse complement strand
ACAGCACAGTTTAAAAGTGACTACGATAGCATTCATGATGCTTACTTAATTTAAATAATAGCACAATATACCAGATATAGTTGTAATTTTGTCAAAAACCTTGAAAACAAAAATCCTCGAAACCTCTTTGGGTCTCCAACCACGATAATTTCGCACCTCGAAAATGTCCCGGTATACGGTATATGTAATGGTACTGTCTGGATATCTGAGACTGGGACTGTCTGGTATACTGTCCTGATGGATATACAGTCAAACCCCGTTTTACTGAACTCTTCCGGTTTTGGTAAAATCTGACCAGTAAACAAAACAACCGGATCATCAGATTAATCATTCATCGAGTTGTAGTATATACAGTCAAACCCCATTATACAAGACACTTCAGTTTTTGTTAATTTCTTGCCAGTAAGTGAAACAACTGGATCATCTGATCAATGATTAATCGAATTAAAGTATTTAGTAGGAAATCTGTATTGGTTAGAAGTTGACCAGTAAGCAGAGAAACCAGTATAACGGTGTCTGACTGTATGACGTACCTATGCAGTACTGTCTTTATATATGGGACTGTCTGGATACACACACCAGAGACTGTCTTGAAGGACTGTCTGTACTTACTGACATGTTTCTGTTTCAGTGAGATTCACGCCGATCCGCCCCCCACAGCTGCACATCACCGCCCTGCATTTCGAGGTGCCCCACCCCGAGGGCACGGCCATCTTTGTGGGCAGGGAGTGGCTGTTCAAGGAAATCGAGATGGTAGGTCATGAGCCAGACTTCATTGTCTGACTTGTCTTAAACAGTAAATTATGTTGCGTCAGGCATCAGGCATGCTATTACCATTGACTACTGCTGGATACTGTGTATTACTTCTTTGGATGGAAAAGAACGGCCTACTAAAATGGAAACAACAGTAAGGAAGGTCTCGAGGGCTAGAAGGAAAGTGTTCTTACTTCAATAATTAATCTGTCTGGAAAGTTTTACATGTCTGTTTGCAGATTCAATTTTTTTTTTCTGATCCTCGTTAGAATTAATCATCAAAGTGTGAGGTGCGTAATTAACTTCTCTGTGTATAATATGTGTGTTAACATTGTCGTCTCGGTATGTATTGACAAATTTTCTGTGTTAAACAGGTAGGTGTTAAACATGTCTGTTAGTAGGTATTGAAGATATTTCTGAAGTGTTATACACGTCTCTGTAGATTGTAAATGTATCTGCAAAGGTTAACTACGTCTGTAGGTGTTTAGCACATCTCTGTAACTTAGACAGGTCTCTATGGGTGTTAAACATACCTATCAGTGTTAAACATACCTATCAGTGTTAAACATACCTATCAGTGTAAAACATACCTATCAGTGTTAAACATACCTATCAGTGTTAAACATACATGTGTGATTCTGCCTCTGTTTAGATGTTTCTGCAGGTGTTAAACATATATTTGTATGTGTAAACTTGTTTCTGTATATGTGAAAAATAGCCATGCATATTAAATATGCCTCTGTCTTAAACATGTCTTTAAGTCAAGTCTTAAACGTGTGTCTGTATATGTTAAACATGTGTCTGCAAGTCTTAAAAATGTGTCTGTAGGTGTTAAACGTGTCTGTAAGTGTTAAACATGTGTTTGCAGGTGTTAAACGGTGACCATCAAGACCCGGCGCGGTCTCAGGGAGTGACCCTGACAGGTCACATAGGCAGTGGGAAGACCGCCATCATAGAACAGTTGGTAGGCCACAGCTGCTTCGGCGATGGAAAGTGTGGCATTGTCAGTGGTAAGTGGTTAAATCTATATATTTCTATTTTGATACATCTAAAATACTCAGATCTATTCAATCTTAATATTTATATTTTATTTTATATTTTATTTTATATTTTATTCAGAGGGTTAATTGGAATTGTTCTGGAAGTTTCCCAATTGTATTCAAGTTATGGTGGATTTTTGTATTACACACAAAATTATTCCATAATAATCTTTTTAGTTATCGTGACAAAATTATTTTTCTTTATTATAATTTGGAATGAAGTACTTCTTGTTAATTATTTATTTTTGTTTGTCAATATGTAAATTAATCAGAAGTTTATTGCGGTAATAATGGACTCATACTGTAGTATTGTCTATAATTTGTTTTCCCAGATATACAGAACGGCTACAGCAACAGCCCGACTTTGAGCCTCACCGCTGGCGCCCGCAACTCCCCACACTCCTACCTCAGCGTGTCCACGCCCAACCTCACCTACGACGCTCTCAAGTCGCTGGGCACCCAGGTGGTGGCGTACCACTTCTGCCAGGCCGACAACAATGTCACGTGCATGGTGCCCGACTTTGTGCACAGTATCGCGGCGCATTTAGCCCGGGCGCCACAGATGTCTGTTTACCGTGACCTCCTCCTGCAGGAACCACAGCTACAGAACCTGCTGAGCCTGAGGGAGTGCGTCCAGAACCCGTCGCTGTCCTTCGTCAAGGGCATCCTCGAGCCACTGCGGATGCTGAAGAACAGTGGCAAGATCCACTCGGACAGTTGCATTATTCTAGTGGACTCGTTGAACGAGGCAGAGTTCCACAAGCCGGATTACGGAGACACCATTGCATCGTTTCTGTCACGACACATCAACAAGTTCCCAACGTGGTTGAAGGTGATCGTGACCGTGCAGACGGTATTGCAGGACATCGCCAGGACGCTTCCGTTTCACCGTGTTCACATCGACCGGATGTCCGGCAATGACATGGTGCTTCACGACCTCGCGGAGTACCTCAACTACAGGATCAACGTTAACCAGAGACTACGGAGCAACATCGCCTTGAACGGACGACTGGACGCGCAGATGCAGCAAAAGTTCTGCAACCACGTGCAGTCGCTCAGCAAGGGCTGCTTCCTGTACTGTAAACTGGTCCTTGACCTCATCGAGAAAGGTCACGTGGTGATCAAGAGCTCCAACTACAAGATCCTCCCCGTGAACGTCTCGGAGATCTACCTCCTGCACTTCAATCTCAAGTTCCCGAGCGTGCGTTCCTTCGAGAAGATCTCGTCCATCCTGGGAGTGTGTCTGGCGTCGCTGTACCCTTTGACCCTCGAGGACGTGTACCTGACCATCAACTCGGGGTACGTCACGCGGTTCGTCACGTGGGACGACTTCCTGACCAGGATGGAGGTGCTCCAGGGATTCCTCCACCGCCGCGCCGACAACAGACTCATGTTCTTCCACCCTGCGTTCCGGGAGTGGCTGATTCGGCGGGACGACACGGACTCGCCAAAGTTCCTATGTGACCTCCGGTAAGTCGTAGTAGATGCTGTCGCTTCCGCTGGCTTGGGAGAGCAAATGGTTAGCGTAGTTTTGACACTCGTAGCAGTTCTCACTCTTTCACAGACTTATTATTACCAGTCATAGCTTTTCACCAGGGTATGGTTTCACAAAGCTCTCATATCTACTACGAGGCCATTTAGACTCTTGTAGTGATCTCTTATACATTGTGATCGGGCACTTACAAGAGAGCTCTACAGTCTCATAGTGGATACGAGAGCTTTGAGAAACACCTTGACTTATTATTATTATTATTATTATTATTATTATTATTATTATTATTATTATTATTATTATTATGGGTGTCCCTTCATTGGATAATTATGATAAAATTTATTAATAATTATATTTGTATTCAAAATAATCAATTGTATTTTGCATTATATTATTATCAACTCATTATATTATTAATCTCTTTGCCTATTACTTAAATGACAGAATTATCATTGTTTGGTATTTCATTTAGCAACAGCAAAACGGATAAATAAGTATTTGCAACTGTGGCCTCAGTAGAAATTGCAATAGATTACTTTTAAATAGAAGGGTCATTTGAATATTATAGTTCAAGACTTTCTCAGTTTTTCTGGAAAATCAAAACTATCTCAGTTTTTCTGGAAAATCAAAACTACTTCCAGCTTTATGGTATGCATCAAGGAAATATATTTCAGCTTTTGCTTTACGATATCGAGTGATTTATTTTGCCATGTAATATTCAACAAGCTACATTGAATATTATTTTTCATGTTTAAGCTTTTCTATAGATAAATGCTATAGAGCATCTAGTTATTGCTATTTCAGTAGACAGTTTCAACGTTGCTGTAGTCCATATTTGGCTTCCTTTTAAGTTTACATCTATCTGCTAGATCTGCTATGTAGGGCATTCAGGGTTGCCACCAGGTGTATGAAGGTTACGGGTAAATGGTTAGCAATAGGAAATTTCTGGGATTTATTTTATATTTTGATATATTTAATTTGCTATGATTCTGGCATACCGGGTAGTTTACTTGCACGCAACTAATAATTATCAAAGCACTTTACTAAAAGTATTAGCGAGAGAACAATAATTATAGAAAATAGAATTAGACGTTCTCTTTTATACATTTTATGATCAATGAAGAAAAGAGGGAGGAATAAATTCATCGTTTGGAATTTTGCTTTTCTGGCTTGGTTTTGGTCTGGAGAACTTTCTATTCTAGTCAAAATGTTTTATTTAGTATGTTCAGCATCCATTTTTTAAAAATATTATGTCATAAACATTGATGAGGTGTAATTTCATAATGGAACGAAAATATAAATATATTAATTTTTTGTCACTTTTAGATTGTAAAAGTCAACACTTGCACCTTTAACACTTGATTGTGTGACTGTATGTTAATTGATCACGTGACTTGTTGTCTGAGAGGTTGCCTTGTATACATGTATCTATATCCGTGTCTATTGTTTCTCTTCTGCATGCAGCAGTGCCGAGTTCGACTACAGGTGAGGAACTCCGAATGACAATTCCGATTGCTATTGTTGTGATCTGTTTACTATTGCCTATTTCTAAGTGTTGTGTTAGACATGGTAGACCAGTTACATTCAGAGCGTTAGACAATCTCATTCAGAGTGCATTAGACAAGTTAGACCACATGCAGATAATTCAACATTGGGATTAGTATTAGTGCTGAAGATGATTTTTTTTCTACATGACGTAAACAACCGAAACTTTGAAATAATTAAGACAAAAGCTTATTAATTTATTTTAATTATATTTAATGTAGAATCTAAATGTTTATTTTATATTTGATTCATTAATAATACAGTGTCCCCTCGATATAACCCTCCATGACATAACCCTCGTGTTATAGTATCCGCCTTATATGGTATTACAGGGAAATAAAAAAAAAAAAAAATGGGATCCACATCTGACTGCGCGTTATATCCGAATCCGTGGTGCATTGGACCGTGTTATATCGAGGGGGCACTGTATATTTAATTTATTATTAATTATATTTTACTTCCGTATGTATTTTGATGTATTCTTATCATTTTATTAATTAAAAATATATTTAATTAATAATTAATTATATTTTACTTCTGTATGTATTTTGATGTATTCTTATCTTTGTGTTATACATAATACATGTAAACCATTAGCCGTTATTTGTTGTCAATCAGAATGCTTCGAGTATTCTTTGAAAATAATCATTCTCAAACAAGGTAGGCTGGTCACATAGTGTTGGTGGGGTGGGGGTGTGGGTAGGGTGGGGGAAGTAGTGAGTGTGGAAGAAGATGGGATGCTACCAAAGTGCATAATAAATATGGCATTACCAAAGAAGTTTCAATGCACCTCAGCAATTTTTAAAGGATTTTGTCTGTGACTTTTTGCCTTAAAGGGTTTCCTGCTATAATTGCATGTAGTACTGTAAAAGTTCATTCCTGCAAATGTGGTCACGTTTCCTACACTCTGCTTTCAAGTACACTTGATCCCTACATTGATTATTTTGATTATTTTGTGGTTTGGGTATCGTTTTGCACCGCAATTTTTCCATTCAATTTGTACCGCTTCACGTTTCACAGTCACGAGCATGACCAATGCTGTATAATATTCATATTCGGCAGCAACCATTACAATTATTTTATCAGGTCAGAATTTTGTATGATATTTAAGTTACAAATTACAATTATAAAAAGAAAATGTGACTAGAAAGATATTATTTTTAACAAGGAATCTCAATTTAGGATTTATTTTCAGCTTGCATCAAAACATGATACATTTAAGTTTCACATTAAGGCTTCTGTTTCATGTATATTTGTTCCTCAGGCACGTTCAAGCTGCGCAACATTTACTACATTTACAAGGCTACTTTTCCTACACAGTACAGACCCGTATTAAAAATAGTTCATACATATCATACATATTGCTGGCTGAACGGCTTCAGTAGCACTTCATATGCTATGTAACAAATAATGGCGCTTGAATGTGCCTCGGGTGTAAATCGAGGTTTGTGCCATTTCCTACGTGTCACACGGACTGATTTAGGCCAGAACTACAGTACGACCATTAATTCCAGAGTCATTTATAGTGATATTATAAGTGGAATTGATTTTATCTTGGAAAGTATTACAACATTACAGGGTGTTTCTGTGAACACGACATAGAATCCACGATATTTATTACGTTCTTACATACCGTACATTGTGTTGCCGTTTACGTAGATTTAGGTTTTGTTCGAATGAGCACGTACTGCTGAATGCACCTAATGTTGTTTATTTATTCTATCATCTGCATGAAAAAAACTGGTAATTATAATAAATGACAATATATTAGTATGTTATTGTTAAAGACTATTACTGGTTTTAACTTGGTCTTCAACTGAGTAAACCGTTACAAGTATAGATGTCTCCATTGTACTTCTTGTCATCTGAATAATACAAAATTAAATTATTGTAAATTAGGCCATGCCAATTTTATTTTGTGTTTTACATATATATATTTTTAGAAGACAAAGCAACATTTCAATATTGTGTTATTTTCCCATGTGACAATACAAGTTTACTAAATGGGAAAGCAATTTTAGAAAGAAAAAAAATATTTTAAAAAAGCGAATCACTTTTTTCATCCATTATTTTTGGGGTTATTTTTACATTGTGCCAAAAAAGTATCATCATTTTATGTTACCAGTAGTATGACAAGTAATTAAATTGATCTTGTCCATTTTTAAAAGTAATGAAAGGCAATACCCATTTACAATTTTGGATCCTTTTTCAATAGTAACACTGCAACTGGCCAATTGTTGTAGAGTACATGTGGAGTAACTTACAACTAGAGGGTGGGTGGTTGCACAGTGATAGAATGTTTGGACGTCCCAAGTTCAAATCTCGCCTCATGGGGGCCCGGTATCAATGTTCTTGGAAGTTACATTTCTGACACGATATTGATAGGATGCACTGTCTGTAGAGTGGCAATATAGATATCATCTTTGGTCTATCAGTACCAGCCGGTGCTCACAGGTTTACTGCAACATTTAGCGTTACAGATGTTGCGGGTTTCCTCCTGCCCTAAACTGACAAGTCGTAATGTTAGTAAATAGATTCTAGAAAGCGATTAAACACCAATAAATACAAATAAAATCTTTCAACTATCATGGTGGTATAAATGTTTTATCCCCTTTAAATTTTTTAATAGATTTAGACATCAATATTCTACTATATACATGCCTATTTTTGTCAACACAATTCTCACTTGGAAAAAGGGAAGAGATAAAGGAAAGAAAAATATACCGGTATCATAATTAAATTGAAGTTACTCATCCATCATTTTAGATCTAACAAATTTATTTTTATCCACTAAGTCAATGGGTCTATAATGGGTATATTAATCAAAGTACATTAGGAAATTCCATACAGGGGTAAGGATACAAACACAAGAAGTAATCGGTGTTTGTATTTATTCTAGGAACGGTCACGCGCTGATGGCGTTCATGCTGTCTCGGGTCTCTGCACCGCTCGGCGCCGACAAGACCATCGAGCTTGGACACCACATCCTGAAGGCTCACATCTACAAGAACATCAGCAAGGCGCTGGGATACTCGTCGCGAGACATGCAGGCGTATTGGATGTGCCTCGCCTCCAACAGCCTTAGTGGCGCCCTCGTGTCGCAGAGAAACGTCTTCTCACCCAACGTCAAGGTCAGCATTTCATGGTTTTATTTTGGCTATTGCAGCATCCCAGTTGTTTTGGGATGCGGGTGGTCGCACAGTGGTAGGATATTTGACTTTGGAGCCAAAAGCCCTGGGTGCAAATCAGTGTTCGAAATTACTGCTGGTCTGGAGGCCCGAGACCAGTGAGTTTCACTTTGGGCCAGGAGTTTTGTAAACTTGAGGGTCTGTTGGGCCAGCAAAATTTTAAGTGATAATGACATTCGGTTGGCTTCTGGGCTAGCTGATTTTGAACAGGGTCAGTAGAAATTATAAGTTACTGGCCCGGTTGGCCAGTGCCCATAACATTAAAGTTTCTAACACTGGTGCAAATACCGGTGGGGAGTCTAGTGTGGTTGTTCAAGAAATTAGCCTTTCTGATGCGATCATGTTAGGATGTACCGTGGCCATGTAGTTAGTCATCCTTGGTCTGTCAGTATCAGCCGGTGCTCACAGGTTTACTGCAACATTCAGTGCTGTGGATGCTGCAGGTGAGCTCCTTCCCTAAACTGATATGCTGTGATACAAGTGAAATAATCTTTGAAAGTGGATCTAGACCACAATTACTAAAATATTATTATAAAAAAATATTTGTTTTAAGATTTTATGAAAATTATATTGGATTAAGCATCCCAACATATTGAATAAAATTACATATTTACAACACATTTAACATTACATTTAACAACTTACTTAACATTACGTTTTCACAACTTACATAACAACATTACATTTTTACAACTTTCATAACAACATTACATTTTTACAACTTACATAACAACATTACATTTTTACAACGTACATAACAACATTACGTTTTTACAACTTACATAACAACATTAAATTTTTACAACTTACATAACAACATTACATTTTTACAACGTATTTTCCAATCTACTCCAGGTGAGTCGGCTGATCCTGCTGTCCGGTGGCAGTCCGAACTGCCGGACTGAGTTCCACAACAGCGCCCCGATCCTGTGTGTGGCAGCCCGTGAAGGTTACGCCGACATGGTGGCGCTGCTGTTGGAGTTCAGCGCCGACGTTGACGCCGTATCGGACGTGGGGATGTCGGCGCTGTGCTACGCTGCTGTGGCCGGTCATGTGGAGATCATCCGTATGCTGTGTATCCAGAACGCCCGGGTACGTCGTGTTTATTTATTTTATTTTATTTTATTTTATTCATGCTCAGGCTCAAATTTTGTATGTGAATTTTTTCACAAATCCCTGAAGTAAGCCTTAATTTTGTAATCTTGGGGAAAATAGAAATATTTTTTGTTCTTCTGAAGACAATCTCCAATGCCTTACAGTACAGTAAGTGTGACCGCTCAAGCAAAAATAGAGTTAACTGATGTCATCTGTCATCTAGGTTCAATGTCAAAATCACATTTTATTTCAAATGTTCACATTTATTTTTCCATGTACAAATTTAGATTTTCGATGACATTCACATTTATTTTCCCCGTTTTACATTTACAGCTATCTCTGACTGACAACCAGGGCCAGTGTTGCGTCGTTCACGCGGCCGTCCACGGTCACCTCGACACGCTCGCATTCCTCCTGCAATTTGATTGGCCGCTGTACCAGGGCGAGCCCAGCAAGTCTGAGGCCATGCAGCAAGCTTTTGTCATGGCCGCCGCCACGGGGAACAAACATGTAAGTCCTGTGGGTGGAAGATTTCTGCTGTGACGTGACTGTAAAACAACTCGCCCACTCACTCACTTGTGGAAACAAACAGTGTGGGTGGCAGCGTAATGGTAGAATGTTTGAACTTCGGAGCCAATGCCTCGGGTTCAAGAGTTACCTTTCTGACGCCATCATGATAGGATACTCTGTCTGTACCATGGCAATACAGTTATTAACCTTGGTGTGTCGGTACCAGCCAGTGCTCGCATGTTTACTGCAAAATTCCTGCCCTAAGGCGTGATTTAAAGTGAAATACCACAATCTTGAAATGGCTCTAAACCCTAATTTAAAAAGATTATACAGGAAAAGAGCACACAAGTAAGTCCTGTGATAGTTATCCGTGGCAAGATGTTATGAATATGAAGGGGGTCTGGGAGAATAGGTACTGACTGACAATCAGCTCCTTACAGTGTCTTACATCATGACATTGTGTACTGTGTTGCAGATCTGTGAATACCTGATGCATGCGAGCGGAGGAGCTGGCCTCAACATGCCGGACACGTTACTGGAAGAAACAGGTTGGTTGGAAACAGTAACTTGAAATTTCACTGATGCCTCAATTAGTTGATGTCTCCAATATATAAATTCAGAGATCAGGAGAGAAATTTCAGTAACATTAAATTTTACCATTTTCATTTTTTATTTTTTTTATTTATTTTTTGTAATGGGGTTAAATTTTCATTTTAATTTGAGTAAAGATAATAATGTGTAATTAAGGCGATATCTTGTCGCATTCAGGTAAAACATCCCTCCAGCACTGCCTCATTCATACATTTTCTCGTCGGTCTCGCTTACCTCCCTTTGCGTCTATCCAGCCTTGACCGCCGCTTGTCTGCACGGAAAGAAGGAGGTCGTCCAGTTCCTGCTAGACGAAGACGTCGCTGTCCACGTGCCCAACAGCAAGTCGTTCAGTCCGCTGCTGTGCGCCGTCAAGGCGGGCAAGTGGGAGATCGCCAACACCCTGCTGGCGGTCGGGGCGCCCATCGAGCAGACGGACAAGTACGGCCGCACCCCGCTGATGATCGCGGCCAGTGAAGGTCACATCGGAGTCCTGGAGATGCTGCTGCTCAAAAGTAAGTTGGTTTAGCTGAAGTTTGACAGAGATTCTGATTTGATACTGGTCTGAGATGAAGTCTGTGAGAGGGCACATCCAACATTGTTTTCATAAATATTCACAATCATCAAGTATGGGTGATTGATTCCCTCTTGCAATGTAAAATAGCAACTCGCTCACTTATCAACGTACTGTCACTCCCCAGGTGCTCAGCTCGATCAGATGGACAAGGAAGGTTTGACCGCACTCTGCTGGTCCTGTCTGAAAGGACATCTGGCCATCGTCCAGTCGTTGGTGGACCGAGGATCCAACGTCCACCATGTGGACAAGAGTGGACGCAACCCTCTCCATCTGGCCGCCTTCTACGGAGACTCTCAAGTGGTGAGTCGAGTCCGCAACAACACAAATTTTCGCCACAATTTATGTAAAGTTAATCAATCACTAAAATTTGGCGCCCGACAAAGTGTGAGTTAACAGCTGATACAATCCAGGATTGCTTCTGAATGTAAGAGTTTGAAAATGTGCCGCCGTGTTGCGTTTCAGGTTCAATACTTGATAGACAAGGGAGCCGAGATTGAACACATCGACCACAACGGCATGAGACCGCTGGACCGCGCAATCGGCTGTCGCAACACCGCCGTCATCGTGTGCTTCCTCAGGAAAGGAGCCAAGTTAGGTGAGCACGAGAAATCCCAGACACAGATTGCAAGGGTAGATTGTAGAAAGAACTACTACGGGTACATGTACGTGGTAGCTGGTCAACTGTCTCTGTGGCCTAGTGGCTCTAGTGTCAGCCCTAAGAGCTGTAGGTCGAGATACTTGGTTTGAGCAAAAATATGTTAAAGATGGTACTTATTGTTCCTATGGTACAAGGACTGTCTCCAAGATTACAAAACATTTTTCGTTACAATTTCATGTTCAACTCAGTTTTCTTCACAAATCCCAGTATAAACTTTTGTTTCGTAATCTCAGGGCCAGGTGGACTCAGTTAGTTATTAATATATCAGAGTCGGTTAAGCCTGCTCTAATTATGTCAGGATATTCTGTTAGCCAGCAGCTGGTGAAAATCCAGGCTAGTTCAAGCATATGGGGGAAATAATTAATTCAATCAAGCCATGATAAGAGTAAATGAATCTTGAAATTAGTTCTAAGCAATAATTCAACCAATAGTAGCAAGCCATTGATTTTCATGAACTGACAATTTCCAGGTCCGGAGACGTGGGCAATGGCTGCTGGGAAGACGGACGTCCTGCTGCTGTTACTCAATAAACTGATGGAGGACGGTAACATCCTCTACAAGGTATCTATCTCTCTATTACACTGACATTGTCGTATTGGTGCCCGATGTGGTGAATCCTGTAATAGGCATTTCACTATGGTGTTCTCCTAAATCCTTGATATGTCCAAGAATACATTTTAGACAGTTTATTTAGTAATTTTTATTTTTTATTTGTTTAATATTTTTTAGTTTAGATAAAATAAATGGAATCAAGGATACAGCCAAACTAAATAAAATATAAATTTTACTTTCATCTACTGTATGTTTTAACTATTTTAATTCTTACGTTGTTTTTGTTTTTATTTTAAAAGAAAAATCGAATCAAGGAGGCAGCCCAACGTTATCAGTATGCGCTGAAGAAGTTCCCGAAGGAAGGCTTGGGAGAAGAGGCGCGCACGTTCAAGGACCTGAAGCTGAACTTCTACCTCAACCTGTCCAGATGCAAGAGGAAACTCAATGTAAGTCTCGGGTCTTCTGAGGCAGTAGCCGTCCCTGCTGACCAGTACATACTTTTTATATGTGTATGGTCAGCAGGGATGGATAGAGGTATCTCGAGCAACTGAGGCTGATAATTCTATTGCAACAATAAATGTATTTATTTAAATTTATGGATGTCTTCAGAGATTAGTGGGACAATAGATATACTCAACAAAATTAATTAAGGGTCAATAGTCTTTATGGACATACACGTTCAGCTTTATTTTATTTTATCAATGAAGCATTTTCAAGTTCCAACAGGCTCCAGATACCATTCAAGAAGTTTCAGACACAAAAAGAGAAAATACACCAGATTCCTCATGTCAAGTTCCAAAATTTGGTAGAAAGCTTCCCCACAAAATATCTGCTGGCCCCTTTTATTTATTTTTTTATTTTTTATTTTTGTTCCAGAGATTTTGTCCTATTTTTTTTTTTTTAAAAGATAATAATAATAGAAAAATTTGTATGATACATTCTGGTGTTGTTTTCAGGATTTCACCTCAGCGATCGATCTGGCTACGAAGGCGCTGGACTTGAAGCCCAAGTGTTTCGAAGCATTCTATGCACGGGCCAGGGCCAAGCGAGATGATAGGTAACTACTACCATATAAATCATCAGTTATCTACATGGATAATTATTTAATGGTCATTTATTAGAGGGATGTTAATATTCTGAAAGTAGCACTATTTTTGTTGTTCAAAATCTCCGCTATATTCAATATAACCTGTAATAGTCATCATGACCAGGTTAAGCATTCCTACAGTGTTGATTAAAATCTGACTGTTTACCCTATAATGTCAATTGTGTTTTCATGTAATGTCACACTCTATTCCCATGTCACATCCTGGCCCTGAGATTACTGGACATTTTTTAGTACCTGTTTTCATGCTAAACTCGAAAGTTTTGTTCACATATCCCCATATACAATTTGCGTTTGAGCATGAAATTATGCAGAGGGTGTATTGTGATAGAACCGGGACAGCTTGTGAATACACATTTGACATTACAGAAGAGTAAGTAAAATGCTCTATTTCCCCCGCCACATCCTTGGTATTGTGTCTTGAAGCTCTTGTATCTGCTATGGGATCATAATGCTCTCTTACACATGGCGAACAGACACTTCCAAGAGCTCTGTGGACTCATAGTGGATATGAGAGCTTTGAGAATCGGTAATCCTGCCCTCTTCCCCTTCATGAACTCCCTCTGACTGACACAGTCCCTCTGACTGACCGCAACCTTCTTTCCGTTCCAGACAGTACGCATCTGCCCAGCAGGACCTGATGGAGGCACTCCGACTGTCCCCAAACAACCGCGAGCTCCGACGCCTGCTGGTGAGGGTCAAGGACGAATGCAAGGAACAGGCTCGGTACGACGGAGGACAGCATCCAGTCGGAGAGATGGACCGGATTTCCGAGGACGAGGACGACTCTCTTTCCGCGGACCGCCGGCCGGAGGAGACGGCGTTATGATGTTGATGCTGCGATAGGACTACCACGTTTTCCGTCTCTGCGACGGAACCTCCCAACACACAGAGGGTGTATTGTGATAGGACAGCTTCCGTCTATTTTCCGACCGATTTCCGTCTGTTACTGATCCTCTAACCCAAAGAGGACACATCTTGTGATAGGACCAGGACAGTTTCCGTCTGATTTCCGTCTCCGTTACCGCGCCGCTAACCCAAAGTGGACATGTCTTGTGATAGGACGGGACAATTTCTGCACGATTTCTGTGTCCATGAGGGATCTGCTAACCCAGATGGGGAGGCATATTGCGATAACCGCTTTGTGATAGGATATCAGAGATGTGATAATGGGGAAAACCTCTGGTTTAAAGCAAAGCTGATGTGATTTGACGATCATGTGAAAAAATGGGGAAGGATGAGTTACTTCCCCTTGGGAGACAACCCAAAAGACACTTGCAATAGACAATTTTCCTGGAATTTGTTTTAAGAATTCGGAAGTGTTGCAAAGATTTCAAGAATTGTTATGGAACAGCTTCCACGTAAAGGAAATGTTTCACAGTGTAAGAACAATATAACCTTGGACGTTGTGAGCAAGAAATCAGAGTGATTTAGGACTCGTTCGAAAGGGGATACGTTTGCGTTCAAGGAAGATGACGCAAATGCTTATGATGTTCTGTGCTGATTTAGAGTTTAATACTTGACCAGTATTTTCATGTTCATTGAACAAATTGATTTACGCAGAGAAAAATACCAATATTTCCCTCATAAAGACATTGAATAGATGTGGAAAATGTATGGATGTGCAGGAATTTGAACACATTGTGATTAAAATACCTGACAATTGTCATAATATAAATATTCCACCTATTGCAGATTAATAGCTGCTGTAAGTGGGATATTCCGTCATATTCCAAAGTTCAGCATTTATGTTGCTTTTTGCAAGGGAGACAATTCGCCAATTGTAAAACGTCTAATGTGTATTCATGATATTCTAGTCTTCCATCATTCATTGGAATTACGACTCAACGCGAGTGAATATCAAGGGGACACAGTACACAGATGGAATACTCTATTTGAAAAGGGAGAGGAGAAAATGGTCGTGTTTTTTTGTCACCCGTCATTATTGGTGCTTTCAGGTGAAACGGATGATGTGCTCAACTTAGTTCCCACAATCACCGTTACAAAGTGCTTTCTGCAAACCATTCATATCACGTGCATACGGATATAATGTACCAATCGGATTTGTTTATTTTGTTCAAGTTATGTGAAGTACAATCGGAAGCGTATACTCACCATTGTACTGGGTTGTTGTCATATTTCTGAGCCTAGCCGTGGCGATGATTATCTTCCATGGATCATGTTCTCAGTCGAAATGGATTGTACAAGACTTTGAAATCCATGTTTTACATATACCCATCCAACTGAGAAAATACTAGAAGCATTCACAATGTACTGTATTTATGCGTGTACAAATATACATCAATGCATACATATTACAAGGTCTTGGATCATCAAGACATACCTTTAATGAATTTCGTTTTCTTAATTTCATATTTGTGTATTGGGTACGTGCATTAATGAGACACTTGCTCTGAGTACAGGTGCAAACTTTGAAGAAGTTTTTTAACCAACTGAGGTTTTTTTGTGTGTATATTTGTTAAAACTGTCTCTTGGCCTTTGATCATGGGTGATAAAATTTGATTATTTTTTTCCTACCCCGTGTCAAGATGCCCTCCAGAAAATGGGAAATTTATTGTTTTAAAAGTGTATGTGCAGAATAGGGTGAGAATCATTTCGATATGAGATTTTGTTACGAAACAAAGATTTCTACCAAAAATTGGAAAATGTTTCTAACCTATTTCTAGACATCACATCTGTTACAACACCAATTGTTCATAGTAACTGAAGAATGAAAAACAGTCCAAAGGGCCTTTGATTGTTGACAAAAGCCAACCACACTGTCCATATAAAGATAAGTTATTTGTTAATATATAGACTTGGACAATCTGGGCTTTCAGTATAGATCTGAATGCATCTGTTTCTCGAGCTTATCTCTCTCTACCTGCCAAACAAAGGAATAAATCATTGAAAGAGAAATATATCCATATAATGTTCGTTGTACTTTTTGATTACCGTATTCTACAAGATTTGTGCATGTTCCAAACGGAGCATGAGTGACACAAGTCTATGGATCTGCCATCGTCTAGCCCAGAGATTACAAAACCTTTTTGAGTAGAGGTTCATTCTTCATTCTCCACTTCAATCGTTTTCTCACTAACCTCCAAATAAAATTTGAGTTTGAGCATGTAGTCCTACTCAAAATGTTTTATAATCTCCGGCCTTGCACCCGTTCCACAAAACAATCCTAGCACTTGGAGTAACCAACATGAGTTACTAGCTCTCTTGCAATAACATAACTCCTGTAGTGTTATGATCATTCTGTGGAATGGGCACCTGGTTCAGAGGTTATGAAGATTTTTTCAGCAATTCAATATGCGAGTTGAGCATGAAATCATACTCAAAAGTGTTTCTTATACACCTCTTCCGGTCTCGTTGCCATGGTTTCTTTTGTTCTAAGTGTACTTGTATATCTGGATATCTCAGAGAAAGTGTAGGTAATATCAGAAATGAACCTACACTTTTTCAAATGAACGAATTAGTTCATTTCGGAGAAA